>CAUYQV010040680.1:0-45008 GCA_963574575.1 Galagoides demidoff
GGCGCCTGTGGTCCCAGCTACTTGGGAGGCGGAGGCCAGAGACTCGCTTGAGCCCAGGAGTTGGAGGTTGCTATGAGCTGTGATGCCATGGCACTCTACCCAGGGGGATAGCTTGAGGCTCCGTCTCAAAAAAAAAAAAAAAAGTGACACAACGTATGGTCCTTCAATTAATCCCTACGAAATTCAAAAATCAAAAAGTTCTTTTTAGCACCATCAACTGTTTTCTTCTTTAAGACCACAAAGCATTCTGAACAGTATCAGAGCAGACAAATATTCACTTACAAAAGTGCAACAGCTCCACAGAAACCCCTTGGGGTAACAAAATCCCCGGTGCGTCTCCCTTCCACTTCCCCCATCCTTCCGTGCAAATGCTACTCCATACGTGGAATCAAATTCTAACCAAATGATAACGTGTTAGCACTGTTTTAGCACTGCCTTCTTCATTTGGCACTTTCTAAAAGAAAAGAAATGTACTAAAATCTCTCTTGGAGCCGATTAGAATTCAGTGTTAGGCATAAAGTTACATAAGTGTTAAAAATACCTCTCAGCCCTTTTTTATATGTTCACCTTCAACTACCCAGCCACCCCGCCCAGAATGGGTCCCCTGGTACCTTCTGAGAACACCTCCCAGTAATGAGGCATTTAAGCATTCAGGAGGGGACAATCGCCTCTGTACTTCAGCCACTGTTACTTTATATTTAGATGTGGAGCTTAACAGGGACAATCTTCCAGGGACTGAGCAGAAGACCTCACTAGGATTCATCACGGCTCCCACCAGCTCCTTCTGACAAGGGAGGCTCAGAGGGTTCTTGGTCATCGAAATAGGACCTGCGAGTGAATGGAGGTCGGAACCATCAGTGGGGAGAGCCACCTCCAAGCAAAAGACCTTTTCAAAACCACTAACCACAGCTGAAAGAGAACTTTGGACAAATAACATTTCGTGCTAGACTATAAAGTCCAAGCAGCCTTTGGTTTTTTAAAGCCATATTCTCTTTCAAGATAAATTGAATCTGAAGTTCACAGGTTAACACATTGGGAAGTTAATTAGTCAAGCTCCCACGCTTGCAGGTTTTTTTCATTTCCTAACCACTGCTGAAACTATTTAATTAGAATTTTTTTTCCAGATGCCTGCTTTAATACTAAATAAACGATGAGCTTTTCTGACTCAAGGAATACCCCAAAACCACAGGACATATTCAGATCCTCTGCCAAAACCCTTCAGTGCAACTGATCACAGTAAATATAAAAATACAAAGTAACCCATTCTGCCATTACTGAAAAATCTACTTTATTTTCCAAGCTTTTCTTCAAAATCCATCTCTCCAATCTATTTAAGCAATTCAATTTCAAGTAACAGACCAGAACAACTTTTAGATCCACTATATTTCACCCAAAAAAAGGCAGACTACTAATTCTGTCAGTATGTAACTTAATTTCATGATTCACTCATACAATCAAGTAATCCAATTTTCCAAATCCCCCCTCCCCAATCCTGCACACTCCCACCTGACAGATCACTCCAGCTCTATTAATTCAGTAGGCCAAACCGTTTCAAAACTTTTCTTGTGTTCAAAATTAAAAACCTTTTCCCACAACCATGTCTGAAATCAAAAATAAAAATCGCAACTCATTCCACTATTAAAACTGTCACACAAACACCTCAGCTATGGTGGTGCATCTTTTTTTTTTTTCCTTTTTTTAAATTAAATCAACCTTAACTCGCTCTGAAAAACTTTCTCCAACCTTGTAAAACTGTCTCCGGAGTAACATTTCTCAAGAGTGAACTAGGCAGTAACACATCTGAGGATTAAGAGACAATTCGAGGAATTGTCCTTCAGAGATTCCCTCCTCTTATTCCTAAAGCCTTACCTGTGTCCCCACCAGCACCCCCCATCACAAATGTCCTACGTTGGCCACCAAATATCCCCCACCTAGCAAGTCCAGGTTGCGTGTGGCCAGAGGAAAAAAAAAGATCATTTATTTACCTTTGCGAATAACAGTCTGATCATGAAGCAGCAAATGCTGGTCTTCGACATTCTGGGGGGGTAAATGACAAAATTTCCTTTAAGGACGGAAAGCCTGGAGGGGCCAGGGATGGGGAAGAAAGGAGGGGCAAACAGGTCCTCGCGGAGGCGCGGCGCTGCTCACCTGCACCTCCTCCATCTGGTGCGCCATGTCGTGCAGCCCCAGGTTCTCTGCCAGGCCCGCGGCGTCCAGGGCGTGCGCGTGCGGCAGCAGCAGGTCAGAGCGGCGGTAGGCATCCCTGCGGGCGCTCACCGCACCGCCCTCCAGTCCGGATAGGTGAGGCAGCAGGCCGGCCGGGCGCCCATGGTGCGAGGGCAGGCCCGCTCCCTCCTGGCTCTGGCGGCCGGGCCAGGCCTGCTGCTGGCTGCCGGCGGGCGCTGGCTGGTGCAGGGGGTTGATGGCCGCAGCGTATGCCTCCCCAAGATGCGAGTAAGGGTCGGCCGACTGCGAGTAAGCCAGCTGCTGGTAGGGGGGTGGAAAGTAGGGTGGCGGCTGGTATTCGGCGACTCCAGTGTGGGAGAGTGGCGGTGCGGGGCTGTAGAGGTGCTGCCCGGCAGAGGAGAGGTGGGGGATTCGCGGGTTCCCATTGCTGCTCGCGTCGTGGCGATCCTGGGAAAGGAAAATGGGAAACCCCGTTAGGGCGAAACCCCGCTATCGCGAACTGGCCCGCGCGCCCCAGGGAGGCCGCCCTGGTCCACGCGCGGCGCTCGTGTCCTAGTCGGAAAGCACTCAGGGGCAATGCGCCCCGGGGATTTCGTTGTAAACCTCTAGCCCGCGAAGGAAAGGCTGGTGAAAGACCTGGGGGAACGAGTCCTCAAAGCCCGGCGGCGAAGGTCTGGGTGCTCGGACGCGGGAGGCGTTCAGAGGCGCCAAGCCCCAATCCCAGCTGTTGGGCCGGGAAAAACGGGAGGCCGGGCCGGAGGAGTAGGTCGGCATGAAGCGCCCTCCGTGCAGATCGCGGTAGCTCACCAACCCGCACATGCTGGAGCGGCGCGCCGAGAAGGGCCCGGGGCGGAACCCGCGCGGATAAAGGGCGCAGCGGGGTAAGTGCGCATCTCCCCCGCCCCAGGGGCCCTCCCGTCCACGCCCTTGGGACAAAGACGTCCGGGCGGGTGGTGCTCCCAGGCAGTGACTGCCACCCGCCGCCGCTGCCTGGGAGGCTGGAGAGGGAATCTGATGCGGCTCGGGCTGCCCTCCCTGCTAGCCGTGCCCTGCGCGGCCGTCCGTGTCCCCACACATCGGGGCGCAGACGGTGAATGCTGCAGGGCCCTCAAAATTGGGCAACCTCGCCCGCGTATGTCTCCTCGCCCCAAGCCTGCCCGACTTAACTTCTAAACGCCTTGCCTCTTTCTGCCTAGGGGGTCACAGGGGTGGGTAGCCGGGAACCAGGAGATACATGGCACTGTCGCCGCCTAGCGGAAGTGCCAGGCCCTGCAAGCAGGGGCAGCCCCTCGAGGTTCCCGAGGCACCGCGAGCTCCAGCGTCTCCGCGGCTCAGGCTCCCCTCTCCAAGCGCCCTGGAGTTCGCCTCCGCCGCCTGCGTCTTCTTCCTCTTCCCGCTCGCCGCCTCCCTCCCTCCCACTCTCCGAAACTCTAGCTCAACCTGTCCGACAGGCTGGAGCACTCGGGAGCGCTTACGGCCCCATCTGGCCTCGGCCCCCCCCCCCGGAACTCCCAGCCCCCATTTCTCTTGAAAGCCAAACTTCAGTTGTTTTCGTGCTTCCCCGAGGAGGTAGCGGGGCAGGTGACAAGCCCATCTCGGAGCAGACTCCGCTAAGGTGTCGCCGGCAGCCTCATTTGACCCCTTTGGACCTAGACTTGGTGTGTAAAAGCCACGTCTAAGGATTGAAGACTGGCTGCTCTTCCGAGAAAACGGGAAGAAAGGCTGTTTGCTTCTTATGAAAACCGACCGGTAAGCTTGGTGGGTGGGATATGCCGTTCTCCTCCCAGGCCTTGTTCCCGAGGGCTGGATATTTAGTAAAAGGCCCGATATAGGAAGAGGGGCCTGGAAAAATGGACTAAGGGGCGTCCGAGTGGTTCCCGTCCCACCAACAGACCAGAGCTCCTGCGCCCAGGTCCCTGACCTCGGTGCAGTGGCCCCGGCCTCCCGGACTGTCCTCGCCGGGCGGGGCTGCGCCCCTGCGCCCCAGCTCACCAGCTCACCTCGCAGTCCTCTTCATACTTGACATTATCGGTTATTTTCCACAACATGGCGTCCGGCGTCCCCCAAAACAGTCGCCAGTTAAATCCAGGCTCCCCCCACCCCCCGAGCGGTAAATCCAAAATCGGGGTCACGGTGACCAGGCGTGTGACGCTGCCTCGGCCGCGCGCGGGCCTTGCCGGCCGAGTCACTGGACGCGCATCGGCGTCTCTGAGAGGGTAGATGCTCCTGCCGCAAGTGTAGAGGCCGCTGCCTGGAACCGGGAAAGCCGCGCCCGAACTGTGCGTCCCGGCGATAGCCGGGAGACCCGAGGGCTTAATGAGAAGGAAATTATCATAACTCCTCCCCGGGGGCCCGCGCGAAGGCCCCGGCGCCGGGCGGGGCCGCCCCCAGCCAGTCCCAGCCTCGCTCCGCCCATACCCCCGGCCTGGCGCCGCGCCCAGCCCCACGCTTCTAGGGGCGAGCAGGCGAGTCAGTAGGCGGTACCTCGTTGACAGCCTCAGACCTGCGAAGCCTGCGTACCCCGACGAGCCTGCCTGCTGCCACCCCTACCTTGCACACACCTGAGATTGGCAAAGCTGAGGACTGGGATTCAAGTAACGAAGAGCCTCTCTTTCGCCTAAAGAGGCTTCACCTTATTTTCCAAATGACGGATGTCACCTGGTGTTAAGAAACTCCTCATTCGGCAGGTGTCTGAACAGCTGGGGGCGGGGGCTCCCCTTAACTGCTATCAACACGTACCCACCCCATCTATGTTCAGAGACTGGGATCAGGCAGCGGGAGCCCTAATTCGCCACAAAGGCCCCCTTCTTCCTTCTGCCGAAACAGCGCGATCCCGGCCCCTAGGAGGGTGGGGAGGAAGAAATGCCTTCTAGGGAGTTTGCCCCAAGCACCGCGGAGGCAGCAGACCGTTCTACTGGCCCAGAAGTCAGGGACATCGCCGTCTCGCCGCTGTCGCCCGAAGCTGTATCTCGCACAGCTGATTGCTGTCCGGGGGGCACCAGCGCTCCCTGGTCCAGCCCGCTACCCTGCCCTGCCCTGGGGAGCGCAGGCTGGGCAGCTGCCTCCCGGCAAGCCAGTCACTCAGAAGCCTCAACTCAGCCCAGGAAAGAAGGGTCGGGCAGAGAATAAACCAAGAGCGCCGCGGGTGATGTCGGGGTGAGGGGTGCAGAGAGGCCACAGCTGCAGATGTGGACACCCTCTTTCCACAGGTGGAGGCAGAAAACGGAACTTTCCACATAAACGCAGCCTCCCTGCCCCCACCTGTGTACTTGCCAGCTAGACTCGAAAGCAGAATGCACTGTTAATTAAAAAAAAAAATTAAACGAAATCTATTGGCCCAACCATTATACAATAATTGCTCTCTTCATTGTACGCAGAAAGTTGCTAAACTTTCAAGGGCAAATTTGGTTTCGACGTCCCAACTGGCTCCCCGGGCTGAATTTTAAAATTGAGGGGACTAGAGGAGGGGGACTTTCTATTTGATTCCAATTTCGCAATAATCAATACCTATCAGCACCCTCAACCCGGAGTGGACTTGACCCCACCCCCCATTTCCTAGAATGGTGGTGTTAACCGGCCTCCCCGTTTCTCCCCGGGTTTGTTTTAACGTTAGCATTTATTTACACCCAGATGGGCCTAACAGAAATAACTGGAATAAAAATAGTCATCCTCCCTTAGTAGCCAAATCCGAGGTGATTTTCTGACGAGACGGGAGAACAAAATCTGCAAGTTGAAATCACTGAGACTTCGGGTCAAGCTTGTCTTCGGGGGCTTTACACTAAGCACCGAGAACAATGTATTTTTTTTTTTATATATATAGGGAGAGCACTTTATCGCCCTCGATAGAGTGCTGTGAAGTCACAGCTCACAGCAACCTCCAACTCCCGGGCTTCGGTGATTCTCTTGCCTCCGCCTCCCGAGTAGAGCTGGGACTACATCCCGGGTATTTTAGTTGCAGTTTGGCCGGGGCTGGGTTCCAACCCGCCACCCTCGGTATATGGGGCCGGCGCCCTACCCACTGAGCCACAGGTGCAGCCCGAGGATAGTATATTTTTAACACAAAATCCTGACAGCTCACTTTCAAAACACATGGTCTACAGTAAATAAAATTAAAAAATAACTGCGGAAGCAGCGTTCCCAGTATTATTAAGGGAGAGGGACACCTGCGGGACGCAAAAATCGAACCCGGGCGGGACGCGGGCCACAGGGGTCCCAGGCTCTCGCGAGAGGGAGGCGGCGGCGCCTCTCTTGGGAGCGTCGGACTCCCTGACGGGTGACGCTGAGCTCTCTAATACTGAGCCTTCTAGCCCTAGGTTTTATTCCAAGACTCAGTCTGGGGTGCAACTTGAGCAAGTTGTCACGTCTGTGGCGGCAACTTTATCCCCCGCAGGCTGGGGCCTGGAAGGTGCGCGCCCCTCACCCCAAGCCCTGCTGTCCTTCCTTCTCGCAGCAGCTCTCACCGACGCTGCCCGGAGGAACGGAGATTTCTCACTGCCCGGGAGCGTCTCCGGAGGAGGGGAAGGGAGCCAATGGGCACGAAGGGTCCGTGCTCCGCCACTTGGGGAACTCCCAAGGATCCAGAGGGTTCGGATATGCTTGGCAAAGGCTATTCATTCCTGAAGTATAGCCCTGGACCCTTGGCTCTTGTCCCTCTACAAGGGGCACGCCCTCAACTAGAGGGCAACCTCGGCGCACCGGAGAGGGAACAAATGAAACAATTCCTCGCTTTTCTCGGCACGGGAGACCCTGCCCAAACACGCACACCCTCGGCTTCAGGGCCGGAACCCAGGCACGCGCGGGCCCTTGCTAGGGTGCTGGAAACCTCAGCCCTTCTTTGAGCTCAAGTTTTGTTCTCCACCGACAGCAGGGAACCAATGGCTCAGGCACCCAAGACAGACCTCCCACCAGTGTCCCCGCCCCTTGCCCACGTGAGGACGTAAGACCGCGTGGCTCCGCGCACAGGCTGCGTGCGCCTCGGGAAGGGTGACCCACGAGAACCCCCGGAGGCCTCACAGCCATTTAACAGTAAGGATCCGAGGCCAGCCTCACTACACGCCTAGCGGAAGCAGGATTACGGGGGCGGAAGGTGTACCGGGGCTCCCCTCTGCCGCCCCCTAGGGAGTCTGCGCTCACACTCTCGAAGCTCCAGGCCCCATGCCCCAGCCCGTTAGAAGTTGAGGGACGGTCCCCCAAAACACAGGAGGTGACCATGTGTCTGTAAGGACAGCAGTGCGCCACCTCCTAAGAGCATCGGGCAGTTGCCTCTAGAAACTCGGCGCCCCCACTGCAGGTCGGAGTCGGCCGCCCCCACCCCCACCCACCCGGCCTAAGAAGGCCGCTGGACGGGTCGAGCTGGCTTAGGGCTGACCTGCGACTCCGATTCCGGCCCCGGGGTGTGAGGGGGGCGCCCGAGCACAAGGTGCAGGCCCTCGAGCGCCTTCTCAGACTCCGCTCCACGCGCGGGCCATCTATCCCTCCTCTCGAGACAACAGGTCCAGCTCGGGTAGGGACCTCGGTCAGTGGCAGACCCGCCGGGACCGAGCAGGACGGATAAGCCAGGCCAATAACAAAATCCGAAAGGAGGGCTGCCATTCCTGCACCGACTCTCCCTTCATGACACTGGCAACCACTGGAAAGATACTCGGGGTCAAAAAGTACCCAGAAATATCTAAGTCCAGTAAAGTATACAGTCTGGGGCACCGCAGAGGTCTATTCACAATTACTCCAAAATAATAATGAGAATAGTAAATAGCATATTTTAAAATAGCGTACCCAGCGGCTGCACACGCATAGGTGCCGCTGGACTTAGTGCGACCTAACTCCATTCACAGCGCGTTTCTCCGCGTCCCGCGCCAGGCCGCGTGCTTAAAGCGACGTCTCAGCCATTATGTCTTACTTTTTATAAAAGGGCAAAGTGGCGCGAGGCTGAGCGGATCCGAGCTTCCGAGTATGGCCGGAGCCCGTCTGTCCTGGGTATGTTATGGTTCGGGCGCTCGCTTGCAACAGCGCTCCCCAAACGGAGACTTCTTGGGCATAGTCTCTAACCTGACAACCATCTGCCCCATTTCACAGCAACCAAAGGTGAATTTTTAGTTGTCCAACTTACCTGAAAGTCACAGTTACCTAGAACTCAAGGATACCATCCTAGCGGTTCTCGGGAACCCGTTAGAGACAGGCCTGGCTTTCCCTTGCCCTGCCCCGAGGGACCACTGCCCGCCAGAGACCACACATGCTTGGTGGCAGGAAGGTAGACGCCCGCAGAGTTAGCCTGTCACCTCTCCATTAACCTCCCTGGGCTCAGCCGAGCGCAACTAACCGCTCCGAGCTCAGGCCCCGGGACTAAGGCAGGAGCTCCATGTCCCCGGAGGCCTTCTCGGCTTGGTGTCCCAAGTCACCTGCACCTTCAGGCTAGCTAAGCCCGGCGGCTTTAATTTACTTATCTTGGTCGCCGCCAGGTGAGAAGGAGGCCCACAGTGGCCCGGCGCTGCGCCGCGCTAATCCTCTTCCTGCGCCAGCCCTGGGCGAGAGAGGCAGCCCGGGGCAGCGCTCAGGACCCCTTGTATCCCCCACAGGCGCGCGTCCCACCTAGAGGCCATCGTCACCCTTTACAGCCAGTCCATCCACACGTCTGTCCTCCCTCTCGGCCAGTGGCCACAATCGCATCTGCCCTCCACCCAAACATCTCCCTTCTCACCCTCAGGAACTGGAAACTCATGGTGCCAGCTCTTCAGCCTGTGAGTTAGGGATTTTTAACAGAAGGAGCAACGCGGAAAAGAGCTCCCCAAGGGCCGAGTCCTGTGCTGTAAACACTCCCTTCCAGCGTTTATTTAATTAACCGAAGGGGGAGGGGTGGGGGGGGGGAATTCGCTACCAAAACGAGCTATCGCGATTGGAAGACTCACCTGAAAGATCCTCACTCCTCCTCCCCGGCCCTCCTGCCCTCCTCCCCTTGGAAACGATAAACTTTCCATTTGAAAGGCATTTCCTTAGTATTTAAAATGATCTTTACATATGTATATGACAAGCACTTCATAGGGCTCATTCCTTCAGAAATTATTTAAATATAGTCTATATCTTTTTACCAGCAAAGGACTTTTTAAAAAATTTAGTTTCTAAAATCAGAACTATTAATATTTCAGTGAATTATTAGGCCTCTCATTCCATTGCAGGGGTCCAGGTCCAGCTAAAATTGAACCAGAGGCAGTGAATTTTCTGGGGTAGAAAAAGGGAGGATGGGTTTGGGGAAGGGGTCTTCCTCCAGTGCCAGAAAGATTTCTTTGCACCTTGGTTATCACAAGGTATTTGCCTTAAGGGAAGAGGCAAGTACTTGGGTTAAAGACACACACACACACACACACACACACACACAGTAAAATACAGTCTTCTGACTGTAAACAGAAATAAATGCTGATTGCTGACTGTAGCATAAGCTTTAACATCATGGTCCCCACTGTGATCACCAGGACAGGTTGGGAAAGAAATTAGACTTACACAGAAGCTGCACTTCATTACTGGGTCCTCACTGGTTTTCACACAAGACCTGCTCAGGCAACCCAAACAGCGTCCTCCCCAGAGAGGTGAACTGAAAACTTATCCAAGATTCCTCAAAAAAGAAAAAAGAGTGGCATGAAAACAGAAGCCTTCAACCCCTCCTGTTAGTAACCACTCCCAGAATTTCTCTGTGTCCCAGTGGCCTTCAAAGGCATATTTTTTTTAAATGTACAAAGATTTTATGACAGAGACATTCATAGAAAGAAATGTGGATTTTTGCACTGCACAAAACAATGTGTGATTTCGGCCCAACTACAGTTTGGAAGTTTAAGCATTCACTCCTAAGCTGCCTCTTGGGGCAACTCATAGGCAGAATTTTAAAATGCAGGGAAAATTAGTTTTACTTGGAGGTGTAACTAGGATTTTGATCATTCATATTATTCCATTCTTTTCTTTTCTTTTCTTTTTTTTGAGACAGAGTCTCACTATGTCACCCTCATTAGAGTGCTGTGACATCACAGCTCACAGCAACCTCCAAGGGACTATAGGAATCTGCCACAGCACCTGGCTATTTTTTTTTTTTTTTTTTGGCCAGGGCTGGGTTTGAGCCCTCCACCTCTGGCTGGCGCCCTACCCCTTTGAGCCACAGGCACCGCCCTCATCTGGCTATTTTTTGTTGCAGTTGTCATCACTGTTGTTTAGCTGGCCGGGGCTGGGCTCGAACCCTCCAGCCTCAGTGTATGTGGCTAGCACTGTAATCACTGTGCTACGGGAGCCAAGCCCATATTATTCCATTCTAAGAGTGACATGTGCACAGTGTATGACCCTGCCACTAGAGTACCTGCAAGGACACAGGCCAGCACATTACACCCGGGCAGTAGGATGGGGCTGGGGGAAGGGAGGTGTGAGGAGAGCAGAGATTTTACTTCTTTATGTCCCACCCCCCCACCCCCACTCCACTCCCACTTGGGGTAGGAGTTGCAATTATTATGTCTTTTTTTTTTTTTTTTTGAGACAGAGCCTCAAGCTATCCCCCTGGGTAGAGTGCCATGACATCACAGCTCATAGCAACCTCCAACTCCTGGGCTCAAGCGAGTCTCCTGCCTCCGCCTCCCAAGTAGCTGGGATCACAGGCGCCCGCCACAACGCCCGGCCATTTCATTTTTTTTGGTTGCAGCCATCATTGTTGTTTGGCGGGCCCGGGCTGGGGATTCAAACCCGCCACCTTAGGTGTACATGGCTGGCGCCTTAGCCGATTGAGCCACAGGCGCCAAGCCATTATGTCTTGTTATAATTATTTTTCGGAACTAGCACACTAATCATTGTGACCATCCTGACTTTATTTCAAAATTTAATCCAAAAAGGAAGATTTTAGTTGCTGTCCTCGTGACATGTTTCTGGTTTTCTTTGTTGTTGCTGCTGTGATTGCATCTACGTTTAACATTTCAAAACACCAAAGAGGTGCAAAAACCACCATTAATGCCATCAGAAATTGGAACACCTTATACTGTCACAATACATCATGATGTGAAATTGACACTTGGACAAGGTTCCAACCTCTGCAGGTCCCTTTGATCTAGACAAAGTCCACTGGCAGGTTCCACAGGTACAGCTGGAACAGGACCCCTCTGGGAGAGCTCTTAGTGCCCTGGCACTGGGCTTCCTTTCTCCTTTGTCCATTTTTTCTAAGTCCCACAAGCCAGGCTGCCATATATTCCATTTACCCCGCATCTTACTCACGTGGCACACGAACATTCATTTCCCCGCACCGGTGCCAAACTCCTTAGTCCTGCATGTAAGAACTCATTTCAGTGGAGCTGCCTGCCCAAAAATAACAACAACACGAAAAAGGCCAAAATGTCACCATGGCAACCCAGGGATCCAGAGGGGAACCCTAGCCAGCAAAAATCAACACCAAATTAAAACCAGAACCTAAGAGAAAGAAGAGATATTATTCTTCAAGATCTACTCCATAATATAAAATAAATATCTATCTCCAAACCCTTTTAAATACCAGGCACACCAACTAAAAAAGTTTAGAGAAGACAAATATATATATGTATACAAGTGCTGTTTGGAAAGTATCCAGCCATGTATGTGCCTTTTTTTTTTTCATATCACATGGCTGGTGTGTATGTGTGTGTATTTTTTTCTCCTCATCTGAACATATCTTTACCTTCCAAAACCAAGAACCAGAATTGTCTTAAGCCAACCCATCCTTTTCTTAAGAAGCTTAGGTATGGTGGCGCTCATAGCTCAGTTGGTAGAGTGCCAGCCATATATACCCAGGCTGATGGGTTTGAATCCGGCCTGGGCCAGCTAAACAACAATGACAACCACAACAACAAATAGCCGGGTGTTGTGGTGGGTGCCTATAGTCCTAGCTACTTGGGAGGCTGAGGCAAAAGAACCACTTAAGCCCAAGAGTTTGAGGTTGCTGTGAGCCGTGACGCCACGGCACTCTACTAAGGGCAATATAGTGTGATTCTGTCTCAAAAAAAAAGCTTAGGTATGCTCAAAGGTAATTCATGGCACTGTCCTGTGCTGATTTATCCTATGAAGCAATGGTGTATTTCCATCTTGGTGAAAGATGTCCAGCTGCTGCTTAAGTACAGATCTGTTACAACCATGTCCAGTTTCATTTATTTGCCACTTGGAAAGTTGTTATTCATTAAAATCCATTAGAATCCTGGACTTAGCACAAAGCAGCAATTCTCAAAGTGAGGTCCCAGAGCAGAAGCAGCAGCACCACCCAGGAACTTGTGAAAACTCCCCAATCTCAGGTCCCTCTCCAGACCCCAGTGACTCAGAGGCTCTGTGGGTGGAGTGTGGAGTCCAGAAACCTCTTTGACCGGCCCTCCAGGGGATTCAGCTAAATGCTGAAGTTTGAGCTCACTGTTAAAAACGATTCCTATGAAAACAGTGTGAAATTATTTCTCTTCTTACTCATATGCGAAACTCTAAAACTGTATAGTGAATCAAGTCTGCATGCTCCAAAACCATAATTGCATAAACTAAGGGATTCCTTTATCCCTCTTTGTGGTCCAGGTCGTGTGAACTCCTTTTGTATTGAAAAGATGTTCTTTAATCTTTCCAGAAATTGTTTTTTTTTTTTTTTTGAGACAGAGTCTCAAGGTATCCCGCTGGGTAGATTACTGTGGCATCACAGCTCATAGCAACCTCCAACTCCTGGGCTCAAGCGAGTCTCCTGCCTCCGCCTCCCAAGTAGCTGGGACCACAGGCGCCTGCCACAATGCCTGGCTATTTTTTTTTTGGTTGTAGCCATCATTGTTGTTTGGCGGGCCCAGGCTGGGGATTCGAACCCACCGCCTTAGGTGTATGTGGCTGGCGCCCTAGCCAATTGAGCCACAGGCGCTGAGCCTTAAATTTTAGTTTAAAATATCAAAATTAGGCTCGGCACCTTTGGCTCAAGTGGCTAAGGCTCCAGCCACATATACCTGAGCTGGCAGGTTTGAATCCAGCCTGGGCCCACCGAACAACAATGATGGCTGCAACCAAAAAATAGCCAGGTGTTGTGGCGGGCACCTGTAGTCCCAGCTACTTGGGAGGCAGAGGCAGGAGACTCGCTTGAACCCAGGAGTTGGAGGTTGCTGTGAGCTGTGATGCCACTGCACTCTACCCAGGGTGATAGCTTCAGGCTCTATCCCCCCAAAAAAAAAAAATCAAAATTAGACTTGGCACCCATAGCTCAGTGGTTAGGGTGCTGGCCACATACAGCCAGGCTGGCAGGTTTGAACCCGGCCGGGCCAGCTAAACAACAATGACAACCGCAACAAAAAAATAGCCAGGCGTTGTGGCAGGCACCTGTAGTCCCACCTACTTGGCAGGCTGAGGCAAGAGAATCACTTAAGCCCAAGAGTTTGAGATTGGTGTGAGCTGTGATGCCACGGCTCTACATACAAAAGGTGACACAGTGAGACTCTGTCTCAAAAAAAAAAAAAAATTAATGCAAAAAATCTGTGATGATGGGGCAGCACCAATAGCTCAGTGGATGGGGCACCAGGAACATACATCAGGCTGGCGGGTTTGAACCCAGCCCAGGGCAGCTAAAACAACAACTGCAACAACAAAATAAATGGCCGGGCATTGTGGCAGGCACCTGTAGTCCCAGCTACTTGGGAGGCTGAGGCAAGAGAATCGCTTAAGCCCACGAGTTTGAGGTTGCTGTGAGCTGCTATGCCACACACTCTACCCAGGGGCACAGCTTGAGACACTGCCTCAAAAAAAAAAAAAGAAAAGAAATATTTGTGATGACAAAGTATAAAAATTTTAAATAAAGGCAGGCTATTGTTTGTTTTATTGCCCTGTATTACTGTGAAGTGGAGATAGTTATAATATTTCCAATCAGCTCAAGGTTCCAAGCTTTTCTTTGTGCCTTCCAAGTTGGTTTAATGAGTTAATGATGTCAAGCAAACAGATTGGGTAGGGAGAGGGTTTATCTAGAGTCTCGTCTTCTCATTGAAGAACTTGCATTAACTGCTGCAACTTGGGGGGCTGTTCTGACAAGCAGAGTGGTGGCCCACGTTGTCCTCTGCAGCAAGCTCCAGTATGGCTGCCAAGGACCTGGCAGTTACAGTCTGCTCTAGAGGGAGGCAGTAGCCGAAGAGCAAAGAGGGGTGGGCAGTGCCTTATGGTGGTGAACACAGAAGATAGGGGCTCAAATCCTTAAGTATTGTATTTTGTTTGAGAGCTGCTGGTGAAGCTGGAAGCCTGGTGTTGCCAGCCTTTCCCAGAATGCACCACGCCCTCACCCTTACTCCCAGAGTCAGACCCCAGATTGAGATCCAGGTCTCCTCCGAATCTCGACTCTGCCATGCCTTAAGCAAAGTATTTCAACAACATGGAGACAATAGCAGTGCCTCCCCTATGGGGCAGAGGATTCATATTATCAGTTATTATTGTCACCATTGAGAGTTTACTTGGGTAGCATGGGTGGCTGTCTCTGTCCAGGGCTGAAACTCATTTCTCAGGCTGACCAACCGATCCACAAACTCCTGCTTCTCCAGGATTAGATGCCCACCCCCACATTCAACCACCTGCCTGCACCCTTCACCAGCCAGGTCCACCTCCTAGGTCCATCCGCCAAAGCAGTAGCTCTCAAGTTCGTCAGCAAATGAGAGGATCTTCAAAAAGTTCATTTCTTCATTCGCTCAACTGTCAGGGCCTCTGCCAGGCTGTCGGCAGACAGGAAACCTGCCCTCTTGCAGCTCCAGTCTAGAAGGGGATTACTCATCCATTCATTCAACAGTTTGTTGTTGTTGTTATTGTTGGGGTTTTTTTTTTTTTTTTTTTAAGAGACAGAGTCTCCCTTTGTCGTCCTTGGTAGAGTGCTGTGGCATCACAGCTCAGAGCAACCTCCAGCTTTGGGGGTTAAGCGATTCTCTTGCCTCAATCTCCTGAGTGGCTGGGACTACAGGCGCCCACCACAATGCCTGGCTATTTTTTTGTTGCACTTTGGTGAGGCCAGATTCAAACCTGCCACCTCTGGTATATGGGGCCTACTCACTGAGCCATAGGCGCCGCCCTGTTGTGTTTTTGTTTTGTTTTGTTTTGTTTTTGAGACAGTCTCACTCTGTCCCCCTGGGTTGAGTGCCATGGTGTCATAGCTCACAGCAACCTTAAACTCTTGAGCTCTAGAGATCCTTTTGCCTCAGCCTCCCTAGTAGCTGTGACTATAGGTGCCTGCCACAATGCCCAGCTAGTTTTTCTATTTTTGGTAGAGACGGGTTCTCGCTTTGGCTCAAGCTGATCTCAAACTTTTTAGCTCAAACAATCCACCTGCCTCAGCCTCCCAGAGTGCTGGCATTACAGGAGTGAGCCACCACGCCCAGCCCATTGAACAGTTTTTTGAGGCCTACTATTGTGGGTGCCAAGGATACAAAACATGAACAAAACTGAAAAAGCCCCAAACAAATGAAGTTTATGTGGGCCACAGTGAAATGTGTGACAATTAGAAACATTAAGAAAATTGTTACTGGCTGCACCCGTAGTACCAGTGGTTATGGCACCAACCACATGCACCAAGGGTGGTAAGTTCAAACCCGGCCCAGACAAGCTGAACAGGAATGACAACTGGAACAAAGATAATAGCCAGGTTTTGTGGCAGGCTCCTGTAGTCCCAGCAACTTGGGAGGCTGAGGCAAGAGAATCGCTTAAGCCCAAGACTTTGAGGTTGCTGTGAGCTGTGACACCATAGTACTCTACAGAGGGTGACATAGTAAGACTCTGTCTCAAAAAAAAGAAAATTGTTACAATGGAAGGAAGGAAGGAAGAGAAGGAGGAAGGAATGCTGAAAGGACAAAGCCTGCTTTGGAGGCCAGGGTGCTGCGTGGCCGTGAAATTCTGAAAGAGCCTTAAAGGGGCTGGTCTCGTCTGGTCTGGGCAGATGGGGCTGATCTCAGGGGCAGAGGAGACCCTAAGATAAAGGCAAAGGGCAGGGGAGGACGCAGCAGGTCACAGGGAGCTTATCTCCTAAAAAGAGCACCACGCTCCACAGGAAATAGGAACAAGATATATTCATCAAGTTGTAGTCACTCAGCACATGTTGTTAGCATTAGCTACAAAATACACAGCCCAGAGTAGAAGTTCAGGAAAGAAAATGCTGCTCCATTATTTGATCTCAGTGGGCAGCAGATGTCTCTGTCCACTCAACAGGCAGTCTGCCAGCTCTTCACATGTGCTGGGGACAGGGGCAAAGGAGAGGCCAAGAAGCATAGGGTGTCCAGAAACACCCCAGACATACGATTGTGAGGTCAGAGAGTGCAGGGAGAAGGGCCGAGAGGCTGGGAAAGGACAGGGAGAGGGGATGTTTCAAAGCAGTGGGCAGCTAAGGAGGTGGTCTTGAGTGGACACTTGAATGATGAACAGAAATGGAGATAAAATGGAAGAGCCTCCAACTTTCCCACCTTCCCATTCTGAGATAGACTTTTTTTTTTTTTTGAGACAGAGTCTTAATATGTTGCCCTTGGTAGAGTGCTGTGGCATCACAGCTCACAGCAACCTCAAACTCTTGGGCTTAAGTGATTCTCTTGCCTCAGCCACCTGAATACCAAGTAGCTGGGACTGCAGGCGCCTGCCACAACACCCAGCTATTTGGTTGTTGTTGCCACCTTTGTTTTTAACAGACCCAGACCAGGTTCAAACTCACCAGCCTCAGTGTATGTGCCAGCACCCTAACCACTGAGCTATGGGCACTGTGCCTGAGATAGACGTTATTAAAACACAGAAGTATATTGGGCAGCGCCTATGGCTCAAAGAAGTAGGGTGCTGGCCCCATATGTCAGCGGTGGCAGGTTCAAACCCAGCCCCGGCCAAAAACTGCAAAAAAACCCCCCAAAACCCAGAAGTATAATTCTCTCTTTTCTATTCATAATCCATATTAATTATCATATAGACTATTTTTCCTTGGGCTTTTTTCTTCTTCTTGAGTTCTAAAGTCCTTTAAATATCTGGATACAAGTCCAGAGTCACTTTTTGATTTTCTTAACAGCACGTTTTGCATAGCCAAAGTTTTCATTTTTAGTAACCTTTTTTATTAGCTTGCCCCTTTGTGTCTTATTGATAAATATGTTGCCTTATCCTAGATCATGAAGAATTTTCTCTTTCCTTTTAGAAGTTCTACGGTTTTAGCTCTTAGATTCAGTGATGTGATCATCTTGTATTCATTTTTGCAGGTGATGCAAGGGTTCAGATTCCTTCTTTTACTTATGGATATCTGATTCTAGCACAATTCTTTGGAGAGACTATGTTTTCCTTATTGAATTACCTTGACAGCTTTGTTGAAAATCAATAGATCAGGTCAGCACCTGTGGCTCAAGTGCATCAGCCACATACACCTAAGATGGAGGGTTTGAATCCAGCCCAGGCCCACCAAACAATGATGGCTGCAACAAAAAAATAGCCAGGCATTGTGGCGGGCGCCTGTGGTCCCACCTACTTGGGAGGCAGAGGCAAGAGACTCCTTTGAGCCCAGGAGTTGGAGATTGCTGTGAGCTGTGATGCCACAGCACTCTACCCAGGGGGACAGCTTGAGGCTCTGTCTCAAAAAAAAAAAAAAATATATATATATATATATATATGTATATATGTTTTGGGGTTAGCATGCAATGGAATCACTGTTACTTTCAAATAAATAAATAAATATTTTTAAGCATCTCAGTAATTTAGAATATAGTAAATATTGGTAACCCACATAATTAAGCCTTTTTGAAGGTTTCAATGATTTCTTAAAATGTAAGAAGATCCTTAAATCAAACCTTGGAGAATCGCTGCCCTTTGGCACCCTGGATATCCAGTCACCACTCAGGTACTCATTATATAAATATACACGAAGGCTTACACAGATGAGTAAGTAAACAAGCCAGGAATGATGCCTTTGGGTACATTTTTGGATATAAGAGCTATTGCTCTAAATATCTGGGAGGAAGATAAGGAGAGGGACAGGGAGTGAGCCCCCCCCCATTCTCCCTCTTGAAAGTTACAGTTTCCTCCTTTATCCAAAGGGATAGTTAGTTCAGAGCCCCTAGTACAGTGGTTACGGTGCCAGCTACATACACCAAGGCTGGCAGGTTTGAACCTTGCATGGGTCAGCCAAACAACAATGACAAATGCAACAAAAAATAGCCGGATATTGTGGTGGGCGCCTATAGTCCCAACTACTTAGGAGGCTGAGGCAAGAGAATCGCTTGAGCCCAAGAGTTTGAGGTGCTGTGAGCTGTGACACTACAGCACTCTACCCAGGGTGACAGAGTGAGACTGTCTAAAAAAAAGGGTAATCATAGATCTCCCATAAGAATGTTATTCTTCTTTTTTTTAAGAGAAGTCTCACTTTATCACCCTCAGTAGAGTACTGTGGCATCACAGCTCACAGCAGCCTCCAACTCCTGGGCTTAGGCAATTCTCTTGCCTCAGCCTTCCAAGTAACTGGGACTACAGGTGCCCACCACAACACATGACTATTTTTTCATTGCAATTTGGCGGGGGCCAGGTTTGAACGGCCACCCTCGGTATATGGGGCCAGCGCCCTACTCACTGAGCCACAGGTGCCACCAAGCATGTTCTTCTTAAATTCCATTAATCACTGGAGTCAGCAAAGTACCCAAGGAAGCAGTGGGTTATGAATACAATAGAACCTTCCGGGACTGTTAGCTGCTTTTCATCTGCTCTGGGTAGACCTGAGGCAGAGGTTTTTTTTTTTTCTTTTTGGCCAGGGCTGGGTTTGAACCCACCACCTCTGGCATAGGGGGCCGGCACCCTCCTCCTTGAGCCACAGGTGCTGCCCCTGAGGCAGAGCTTTATAGACCAGCATTCTCCCACCTCCCCCCACCTTCCTCACCTAGAGATTTCGTAGCATGCTCCCCCTCACCTGCAGTTGAGCGATGGTTTCAGTTACCCCCAGTCAACTACAGCCCAAGAATGTTATACAGAAAATTCCAGAAGAAAACAATTCATAAGTTTTAAATTGCACACCTTTCTGAGGAACGCTGATGAAAGCTTGTCCATTTCCTCTGTGTCTGGGGCACTGGGACCTGAGTCATCCTTTTGTCCAGTGTCCCCACACGATAGTCACTCCTTGACAGTCACCTCGTAGCCCTGTGGGCAACCAGATGGACTGTCATGGCATCACAGTGCTTATGTCCAATACTTAGTGATGGCTCCAAAGAGCAGGGATAGAGATTCTGCAGCATATTGTTGTAATTGTCCTGTTTTATTCTTAGTTATTGTTATTAATCCCGTGTTTCCCCCAAATAAGGCACTGTCTTACATTTATTTTGTCTCAAGAAGACACACTAGGGCTTATTTTCAGGGGATGTCTTATTTTTATTAAGTATAATACAACAACCTACATTTATTCAAATACAGTTAAGTCATCTTCTTCTGGAACTTGATGGGGGGAGCCCACCTTGTTGGTGGGGCTGGCACTACTGATGTGTGAATTCTTTTCCCCTAGCGGTTCGCATGTGCGTAATAGGATGCCTGGGACCTCACTTACCACACGTGCACCCACGCAAGTGTTAACAGCTCAGAGAAAGGAGCTGTGGCAGAGGAAAGGTATTCCAGTCTTCCTTACCACTCCGCTCCATAATGCAGTGGGTGGCTATGCAGATAGGCTGCATAGCCATGCCCATCACTAGGTCTTATTATGAGGTAGGGTTTATATTTAACAAATGCATAGAAATCCTGGTAGGGCTTATTTTGGGGGTAGGTCTTATTTGCAGGTAAACACAGTCTCTCCCTGCGCCTAATCTATAAATTAAACTTTATGAAAGGTAGGTACGTGTGGGAAGACACAGGGTTCCATTCTATCCACGTCTGCCGGCATCTATTCAGGGTTAGAGATCATATCCCCCCCAAAATAAGGGGGACTGCTTTATCCCTTCTATATGACTAAGGGGAAAATGAATTTCAGGACAATTGAAAGGAATCCAGGCACATTCTAGGGAGACAAAGGCATCAGCGTCTGCTCCTCTGAAGAAGCCCATAATGGCAGGATAGGGAGGTGGCCCAGGGAGTCTGGCTCTGCCTTCCAGTGGCAGCCTGTGTCCCCCTGCGAATTCCCAGCACTGCACAGCACAGACTGAGCTTCTGGGGCCCTGCAGCAGGTTCTGCACCTTTCAACAAACTTTTCCGATCTCAACCCACCCACAGCCAAAAACTCTTCCCCGTTGGTGGGAATCGGGGCGGGGAGGCTATTCTTCTCCCTGATATGAGTCCTAGAGTCAATGGATCAGATGGAGCAGTGATATCCGGGAACTTGGGTATCTCAAGTTCCATCAGGAAAGTTTTAAGCCAGACCTCATAGGAGGGCAGGAGGGTGGAGTGGCACTACTACGAGGGCACTGACTGTGTGCCAGGCCCAGTGTGTTATGACTTCTGGGCACTGATCTAACTGAAGCCTTTTCACACCCCCATGAGATGGGAACATGGAGCTCACCTGTTTCACCCTCAAGGCTCCAGAGCCAAACTTCACGTCATAAATCCCAAACTTGGGACTAGACACCACACTCTGTGGCCTCTTGGATGTGGAATGTGAGGTTGGGAAACGGGAGTGATTGGAATGCCCAGCCCTGCACGGCGGGACCACACCTGACCTGGACACTGTGCTATTTCATCTGAACTTCACAACGCCTTGTGAGACGGGTCCTATAAACATTCCCATTTACAGAAGAGGAAACTGGGGCTCTGGGAGGTTCGGAGGAAAGTTGGAGGCTTGGTCAATGTCAGCCAGCAAGACACCAAAAGCACACGACCAGGACTGAGGCAGTGTGCTCCACCTGGGCACTCCACAGGTTCAACCCATCTTCATCCCCACTAGAAGCTGCTTAACCTCTTGGGGCCTCAGTTGCTACACATCAAAAATGGAAATGAGGCCGGGCTTGGTGGCTCAAGTCCATAATTCTAGCACTCTGAGAGGCCAAGGTGGGAGAATCCGTTGAGCTCAGGAGTTTGAGACCAGCCTGAGCAAGGGCAAGACCTCCATCTCTACTAAAAAATACAAAAGTTAGCTGGACTTTGTGCTAGGTGCCTCTCATTTCAGCTACCGGGGAGGCTGAGGCAAGATGATTGCTCAAGTCCAAGAATTTGAGATTGCTGTGAGCTATGATGCCATGGTACATTACCCAGGGTGACAGAGCGAGACTCTGTCTTAAATAAAAACAAGAAAATAGCTGGGCATTGTGGCAGGTGCCTGTAGTCCCAGCTGCTCAGGAGGCTGAGGCAAGAGAATCGCCTAAGCCCAGGAGCTGGAGGTTGCTGTGAGCTGTGACGCTACAGCACTCTACCTAGGGCAATAAAGTGAGACTCTGTCTACAAAACAAACAAACAAACAAAAAATAAACAGAAAAATAACCCCAGAGTTGTGGTGTGCACCTGCAGTCCCAGCTACTAGGGAGGTTGAGGCGGGAGCTATCATGACACCACTGTACTCAACCCTGGGACAACAGAGCAGAACGCTGCCTTAAAATAAAATAAAATAGAAATGGCATTCTCAACCTCTTGGAACTTGTGGGAAGGGGTGAAAATCAAAGTCTATAAAGTGCTTAGAGACCTTGGAAGGTGGGGGCCTTGACCTATCAAGGGCCCATCTGTGGTGTGTGCAGAGTCTGCATGTGAGTGGCGTGGGCACCTGGGAAGGCCTGACCAGCTGGGCTCCTTTTGGACCAGGTGTTGGGTCATGTGCATCACCTTCTCAGATTGGCCTTGCTGGCCACTTAGGCCGATTGAGGTCCCTCTGCCCGGTGACCCCTATCTCTGCCAGCCTGCACTTGCCCACACAATTCTGAAGATGTTCAGGACCTGTGCTGGGAGCTGAGGGTCAACAGAAAATGCCAAAATCTCTGTCTCAGGGGACTTACCACAGGCACTTGGCACCTTTACAGAGGTGATGAGGGCTGCAAAGAGCTGGATGGATGCTGCAGGGATGCTGCGGGAGGGGAGGGTACGAGGCGCCTGACCCCGTGAGACAGCCCTGAAGCAATGTCAGGGTCCTGAAGGTCAGAGCAGATCCTTAAAGGAAGCAGAGGGCCGAGGAGGAAGTCAAGGCCCTGGGGCACAGGGGCCAACCCCAGAACTGGAACTCAGGGTAGGGGCAGGAGCTCACTCATTCAGTCCACAAACATTCCTCCTCTTATCTCCCCTGCTCAACAAAAGCATTTGGACCATCGTGACTGTTTGGTAAATAAGATGCTTTTCTTAAGCTGCATGGGTGGTGGTGGGATTCTTTGTTCATCCAGCAGACACACTCAAAGCATCTATGGGCTGCAGGTCTGGCTAGGGGGGAGACGATGGGGAATAAAAGCAATGAAACCCCCTCATAGGTTGGGGGAGGAGGGCAAACTACCAAAACCAAACACCTAAAATACTGTCAGGTATTACTGTGAAGAAAAAGGAAGAGCCAGGGCGCCCCAGAGGTCTGGAAAGTCCCCCCCACCCCGCGCCCCGCTGTGAAAGTGATTACCACTCTGCACACTTGAGGGACCCCAGATTCACAGACATGCAGACACTCACCTTCCAGGGCCAGGCCAGTAGCTTGGGGGTGAGCGTCTCACACCTGGTGCTAAATCACCACTTGCTTTCAGACTAAACTATTATCCCCCCTCCTTGATTGAGACACATTTTAATATAGCCTGTGGCCCAAGCCAAAGTCACCCACAGGCTGTTTAGGACCTAGGGGCTGTGAGCATTTAGGAAATGCTACGCTATAAAATTCAATGGAACAATCCCTCTTAGGATCTAGAGGATCACATAGGTCCATTCTGCAGGGTAAACACAGCTTAAGGTAGACACCGTTAGCTTATTTGTTTTTGCAGTTTTTGGACAGGGCTGGCTTTGAACCCTCCACCTCCTACTCCTTTTTGCCACAGCACCACCCGACATTGTTGGCTTTTTAAATATTCCAACCAATTGAATTAGACACCTGCCAACAGTGAAGAGGAGACACCACCACGTCCTGGCAAGTTCACCTGCAAATGATGTTCCAATCAGTACATTATAATGAGTGGGAAGTCTCTAGTTTTTCCCCAGAAGTAACCATGATTTAAGAAGTTTGTGTTCTTTGAGTCTTTTTTCCATATTCTGTATTTAAGTGCACATATATGCACACAACTTTTTTTTTTTTTTGAGACAGAGTCTCACTATGTCACCCTCAGCAGCTCAGCAGAATGTCACAGTGTCACAGCTCACAGCAACCTCAAACTCTTGGGCTTAAGCGATTCTCTTGCCTCAGTCTCCCGAGTCTCTGGGACTACAGGCACCCTCCCCCCCACACCTGGCTAAGCACACAACTTTTGTAAGGAAGATCTTATTGCTATTTTACGTGAATTTACCATCAACCAATATTCTTGGTCATTCTTCTCCTTCTTCTCTTTCTTCTTCTTCTCTCTCTCTCTCATCTTCACAGTTTGATGGTGGAAACGGTGGGGTGATGGCAATTTCTCTGGGATTTATTGACAGCTTATAGTTCGGTGAACTGCCTGTTCATGCTCTTTTACCGCCGCCCCCCACCCCCACTATTTTTCTACCTGTCTCATTTCAAGTGTTCTCATACAATTCATCTTTTAGGTTTGGGTCTTAAATCACAAGAAATTGTGGAACCTGCGTTTATGTGCTTGGAGTTTAAGGAAGACATTTCATATTACTGTTTACAAATAGACAGACTTTCAGCCAGTTGCCCATATAGCAATTATTTTTTTAAAAATCCCTTCCATTTGAAGTGCCATTTTATCATTCCCTAAACTCCCTTGCACGGCGGGGTCCGTGCTGGCCTCTGTCCTGCTGTGTTGGCTCAACAGTCTGCTGGAAGCCAGACCAAGGGAGACAGAACACCTTCCCTGCTTTCTCGGTCTGCTTCGCTGACTTCCTTCTCCTCCACAGCTTGAGAGTCTGCTGGATCCTTCCATCCCCCAACCCAATACCACTCCCTAACCCTCCCACCAAAAAAAAAAAAAAATGACTCTGAACACAGATACGTATTCCGAGATCTGAGATCTTTATACGGAGGCTGAGGTGACTTGTAGGTATAGACCGAGCAGAAGAAAGCAGCCTCCTTGATGAAGAGCCCTCAGGTTAAAAATAATAAAATTCCTGACGTGACAGAAGGATGGCCACAAGGGCATAGAGTCCTCAAATGACTCACCTGAAGCTCTGGCCAAGGGCTCCTTCCGGCTGCTTCTGCTCAGGGCCAGGGAGTGGCCACACCAGGCTCCCAGCCCTGGGTGAGGTTGGAGCGGCGCCCAGGGCCGGGCGCAGTTTATTTTCAGTTAAGGAGTTTGTAGCATTGTCCTTCTTGATAGGAACTCTTCCTATTCGTAGGAATTAAGTGGATTAAAAAATAATAGCTGATTATTAGGTACTTTCTCTTTTTCTTTTTTTGAGACAGAATCTCATTTTGTCTCACTCCTTTAGTAGAGTGCCATGATGTCATAGCTCACAGCAACCTCAAACTCTTGGGCTCAAGTCATCATCTTACCTCAGCCTCCCGAGTAGCTGGGACTATAGGCGCCCACCACAACACGTGGTTATTTTTAGAGACCAGGTCTTGCTCTGGCTCAGGCTGGTCTCGAACCTGTGAGCTCAGGCAATCCACCCACCTCGGCCTCCCAGAGGGCTAGGAGGTACTTTCCCTATTTGAAAAATTATAGTAGTTTTTGTTCAACCAATATTTATCAGATGCCTACTATGTCCTGAAGGTGGGTACGTGGGAGTGCATTTCCGCAGAGCTCACGTCCTGGCCTGGGAGAAAGGCAAGGAAAGAATAAGGAGATTCGAGGTCCAGCATCTGGAAGTGACAGCCCAGGGCAAAGTTAAGGGGGCTGGAGACTTGGGAGCTGGTGCGATTGACACAGGCTTGCTGGAGAAGGCCCTGCTCGCGGGAACAATCACAACGCGCAATTATTTGACTTACTCATCGGTTTACTTGTTGATAGTCCATCTCTTCCACTAGCATGAGAGCCTGGGAAGGGCAGAGCGTCCTGGGGGGCCTGGTCCATGCCCACTGCATGGTGGGTTCTCACTGTTGGAAGGGACATGAAGGAGAAGCTGCTGCCAGCCGGCGAGATCCAGATCTCCGGAAAAAAATAGGTTAATCCAGAGGGAACCAGTCACCGCCTTCTGTGCAGTACAGATAGCCAGCTGCAGACGCCAATGGCCCGCTGTTTTGTGCAAAGTGGTGGTTCAGTTTCAGCAGGTTCGGGGCTGGGCCCTGGATTTTGAATTTCTACCAACCTAGGGTCTGCTGGCCAGAATGGATGGCTCTGCACACAGATATTCGTGAAAATGCTTCACAGAGCCAATCCTTCAAAGCTTAAAAAAAAAAAAAAATCCTTCAAAGCCCTTTAGGTTTCTTTTGGTCTGGTTTAAATCCAGCACTATGGGAGGCCCAGGCTGGTGGATTACCCAAGCACAAGAGTTCCAGACAAGCTTGAGCAAAAGAGAGACCCCCCACCATCTCTACTAAAAATAGAAAAAGATAAAAAAAAACCTAGCCAGGTGTATGGTGGGTGCCTATAGTCCCAGCTGCTCACGAGGCTGAGACTAGATCCCTTGAGCCCAGGAGTTTGAGGTTGCTGTGAGCGATGATGCCGTGGTGCTCTACCCAGGGCAATAGAGTGAGACTCTGTCTCAAAAAGTACATAAATAAATAAATGAAAATGAAAATAAATAAACCACTGGGGTGGGGAGAGTGCTGGACAGGTACCAAGTAGGAGAAAACGGTGGCAGCTGAGATGAGGAGCGGTGCGCAGTGGGTGGATCACAGTACAATCCTCTCTACTTTGGGAACATTTTAAAGTACAATTCTCTCTACTTTGAACATTTCTATAATAATAATAAAAAGAAAAAATGGAAATGAGATATGACTTTCAAGAGAGAAGTGTCAGTTCAGCTAGTGTTGAAAGGGAGCCGAGCATACAATAGCTATTAGTCTTATTCTAATGACACCATTATTATTTAAAATTGGAGGTTAACTGTTAAGTCCCATGCAATTCTCACAGAGAGAGGCAATAAGGCGCCAGCCATGTACACCTAAGGTGGCGGGTTTGAATCCCCAGCCCGGGCTCGAATTCCCAGCCCGGGCTCACCAAACAACAATGACAGCTGCAACCAAAAAATGGCTGGGTGTTGTGGTGGGCGCCTGTGGTCCCAGCTACTTGGGAGGCGGGGGCAGGAGACTCGCTTGAGCCCAGGAGTTGGAGGTTGCTATGAGCTGTGATGCCATGGCACTTTACCCAGGGGGACAGCTTGAGGCTCCATCTCAAAAAAAAAAAATAATAATAATACCAATAATCTGGTATTGGTATAGGATAATCAGAAAACAAATGAAATAGAATAAAGCATTCAGTATTCCAACCACACATGTATGGGTGTTTGGTAAATGGTAAAAAGGTGTAGTGTTTGAATACGATCTACATAGACACATCTTCCTGTAAATCCTTACTCATGAAAGTTTCTCTGTTTTTGTTTTTGTTTTTCTGAGACAGAGTCTCAAGTTGTTACCCCAGGTAGAGTGCCGTAGCGACCTAGCTCACAGCAACCTCCAAATCTTGGGCTCAAGTGATCCTCTTGCCTTAGTTTTTCTATTTTTTAGTAGAGACGGGGTCTTGCTTTTGCTCAGGCTGATCTCCAACTCAAGAGCTCAAGCTATTCACCCACCACAGCCCCCCAGAGTGCTAGGATAGGTATGAGCCACGGATCCCCGGTCACTCACAAAGTTTTTAGAAACTTCAACTTAAAGTAAAATGACTATAAAAGAAACGAACTTGTTTTTTCATCAGTGTTGTAATGGTTAGTGTTAAATGAAAGAATGTTGAGAACCTGCCACATTTTCTTTGGCTTTAATGCCTAATGTAACGTAAATGATATGTAAATAGTTAATATAATGAAATAATGACCAAAAAAGCCAGTGCACATTCAGTACAGAAGGAGCTGTCTTTTTCCGTTTTGTTGAGCCAGTCTCACTTTGGCGTCCTTGGTAGAATGACATGGCATCATAGCTCACAGCAACCTCAAACTTGGACTCAAGCGATCGAGCTGCCTCAGCCTCTAGAGTAGCTGGGACTAGAGGCACCTGCCACAACGCCCAGCTATTTTTAAGAGATGGGAGTTTCATTCTTGAACCTGTGAGTTTAGGTAACCCCCCCTCCTCGGCTTCCCACAGTGCTGGGATTATAGGCGTGAGCCACTGCGCCTGGGGTTTTTTTCCTAGTAATTTTGATATGGGGGTTTTTTTCCAATAATTTTGATCTGAGGTTGACTGAACCCGTGGGACTCTGGCATGCAGGGGACAAGCCGTTTCGACATAGAAAAGAACTAAAGGTATGAAGTTGAAAGTTCAGTTTAAATATTCAGTGCTAGGAATAAAAACAGGTTTAGTGATGGATGTGATTTAAAACCAAACATTGAAGGGAAAGTTTGGCGAAATTTATTACAAATATGAAATATTTCAGACATAAATAAAAGAAAGGAAGAATAGAGCCACTACCCGCGTACTCCTCTCACGGATAGGAAGGGAAACATTATGGAAAGTTACTTCCCAGGCCAACAATTTGAAGTCCTTCCTTTTCCTTTCTTTCTCTTTCTTTCCTTTGTTTCCTTTCTGTCCTTTTCCCTTTTTTCCCTTCTCTTTCTTTCAACAGAGTCTGCTCTATTGCTAGGGGTAGAGTCCAGAGGCAGCAACCTAGCTCCAACAACCTCAAACTCTCAGGCTCAAGCGATCCTTCTGCCTCAGCCTCCCAAGCTGCTGGGACTACAGGCACATACTACCATGCCCAGATAATTTTTTTTTTCCTTTTTTTTGTAGAGATGGAGTTTCACTCTTGCTCAGGCTGGCCTTGACCTCCTGGTCTCTAGCGATCCTCCTCTCTTGGCCTCCCAGAATGCTAGGATGACAGGAGTGAGCCACCTGGCATGAAAGGAGTGTTTCTTTCTTTTATTTCCCCTGTCGGGATGGATAACTCACAGATAGGTACAAAACTCAATATAAATTCTATTACACTGTCTCCTTCTGCAACTACAGTCTTCCCCTGGTGGATAGGCCTTGGAGGTCCTTCTATATTAGTCAGGAGAGTAAAAAACTGCAACAGGGGCTGGTGACGTTTGGACACTGCCCATCCTTGCCAAATTCCCGGCAGTGAAGCCTACGGTGAATCCTGCTGTGAACCCAGACCCACAGCTTTAGTTCCCACCAGGACCCGACCCCTGTTGGGTTCACCTGCTCTCCATTTGACAGATATGGTAATTGAGGAGGAAGAAAACCTGCTGGTGTGTCTAGACCTAGGGGCCCTGGAGAACCCACTGGAGGTGGACAAAAGCCCAGACTGGCCAGAATCCGGTGGCTCCCCAGGTGAGCGATTGGCTCCCCAGTGGGAAGAACAATGGACAACAGCAGCCCAGGAAAGAGCTGGAAGTCAGACCTGCGTCAGAAAAGGACCTTCCCCTTTCCTGCTGGGAACCAGTCTTTTTGTCTCAGTGGCATCCTCCTAAACTCTAGAATGGTGGTTCTCCTCAAGTGGTTCCCCCACAGGCCACTTGAGTACCTCCTGGAAAAACATTAGAAATGCAAATTGTGGGGTCCCACCCACAACTTCTGAATCTGAAGTGGTTGCGGCCTGTGGAGAATTTCAGAAGTGCAGAGTTTTCTCTTGCTCAGCGCTGTGTGACGTGGCACAGGGTCTTTTTTTCTTTCTTTCTTTCTTCTTTTGAGGCAGAATCTCACTTTGTCACCCTTGGTAGAGTGCTGGGGCATCATAGTTCACAGCAATCTCAAACTCTTGGGCTCAAGAGATCCTCTTGCCTCAGCCCCCCTGGTACAGGGACTATAGGCACCTGCCACAACACCCAACTATTTTTAGAGTTGGGGGTCTAGCTCTTGTTCAGGCTGGTCCCAACTCCTGAGCTCAAGCCATCCACCCACTTTGGCCTCCCAGAGCCCTGGGATTACAAGGGTGAGCCACCACACCCGGCCTAGCACAGGCTCTTAGTAAATTTGTTATCATGAGATAAACCAGCAGTAGACACTCAACAAATATTGCCAATAATTCTGTAAACAAACCTTTTCTTGATGCCCACCATGTTCCGGGGTGTCTGCTTGGTATCCCACCTCTGCGCACCTAGCGGTGGATTCTGGTGGGGACATCTGTCCTGGAAGGACAGCAGCTGTCCAGGAACTGCGCTCTGACCTTGAGACTTTGACTCTAGCTGAGCGCAGTGGGGGTGTAGGGGTCATCAGGTGGGGTTGGTTTGAGAGGGGTGTGGGGAGTGCTGAGGCTTGTACTGAAGTAACTGCTATGGCGATGTTACACTCTTGCTTGTGTTTGACCTTATTTTTATTTAATTTTTAAAATTCTTAACATTTGTTGTTTTTGAGACAGAGTCTCACTCTGTCACCCTGGGTAGAGTGCCATGGTGTCATAGCACATAGCAACCTCAAACTCCTGGCCTTAAGCGATTCTCTTGCCTTAGCCTCCGGAGTAGCTGGGATTACAGGCGCCCACCACCACAACCGGCTATTTTTAGAGACGGGGGTCTTGCTCTTGCTCAGGCTGGTCTCCAACTCGTGAGGTTAAGGGATCTGCCTACCTGGCCTCCCAGAGTGCTGGGATTACAGAGGGGAGAGACCCCGCCCAGCCTGAGCTTTAATTATGAAAATGAGAGATATTCATAATTCAAATACAGAGTGTCTCAAAGATTGCCATAAATAGGAAAAATCATCAAACTCATATAGGGTGGCCATAAAATAAATGAGATTTTCAATGGCATAGGAACTTTATGGCCACCTTGTATCATAGTTTGTATTTTTAATATCTTTTATATTATGCATCACCCACAGTGAAATATTTTGGTCTGGCTCTGGTCTGGCTCTCACAATGTGATGCCACAGCACTCTTCCCAGGGGGAAAGCTTGAGGCTCTGTCTCAAAAAAAAAAAAAAAAAAGTACATTTTGCTACAATTTCCCACTTTCCCTATGTTTGTATATATGTATGGTGACCTTTGGGACACCCTGTAATTCAATGTGTAAGAGGACAAAAAGATAAGTCTCTTGGCCATTTACTGGAAACTCTGGGACAGCACTGAATAAAAGTAGTAGTGGTGGAAATTGACTAAGTGATTGACAAAAATAAAGAAAAAGTGAAATAGATAAATAAATGAACAGAGACATGGGGCAATTTTTGTCTTATTCCTAAGCATTAAGGATATTTTCAGGCAGGCATGATGGCTCACTCCTGTAATCCTAGCACTCTGAGAAGCCGAGGTGGGTGGATTGCTTGAGCTCAGCAGTTCAAGACCAGCCTAAGTAAGAGTGAGACCCCATCTCTACTCAAAGTAAAAAAAAAAAAAAAAAAAAAAAACTAGCCAGGCATCATGGCAGGCACCTGTAGTCTCAATTACTTGGGAGGTTGAGGCAAGAGGATTGCTCAGACCCAAGAGTATGAGGCTGCTGTGAGCTATGATGTCATGGCACTCTACCGAGGACAGCAGAGTGAGTACTCCGTTTCCATAAAAAAAACATGATATTTTCAGCCAGGTATTTTGCTGACACCTGTAATTCTACCACAAGTTTGGAGTTGCAGTGAGCTATGATGACACCGCTGTACTCTACCTAAGGCCATGGAGCAAGACTCTGCCCTCTCCAAAATAAACAAATATATATATACACATATATATTTACATACATATTTTTATATGAAAAATATATATTTTACATACATATATGTGTGTATATATATATTTTTTTTTCCTTCAGGTTTGAGGTACATACATACTCTATTGGTACAAATTGCTTTCCCAGAGGATGGTGTTGGTTGGTTTAAACTCACATGTATATGGACTTTTATCAAATGCCTTTTCTATATCCACTAATGTAATCAAGAAACCTATAAAATATTTGTTGAATGAATTGTGGCTTTGCCTTCAAAATAACCTATTGAATCAGGTATTGGTTTTCTCATCTGTGGAATGGGCGGATGAGGCTTGGACAGACCGGGCACCTTTCTTAGCTGCACCCTGGTAGAGGTCGGTTTCAGACCAGAAGGTGGATCTGCTGGGCTCAGAGTCTGGGATCATTCTAAGCCCCCATGAAGTCAATCCAAACCTGAACCCGCACCAAGTATGGGCAGGTAGAAACAGGAGAAATGACAAGGGCTGAAGACACGTCAGGCTCTGGTTCCTTAGGGGCAAATGTCATCTCTGATTCTGTATCTCCAGCCTCTGACTTGGTGGATTCCAGAATTGGTGGTTGAGACATCTGGGTGTTGCCACCTGTAATCCCAGCACTTCGGAAGCTGAGGCTGAAGTGTCCTGTGAGCCCAAGACTTGGAGACCAGCCTGGAGCTCTATTAGAGCCACCACCTGGCCTGCAATGTATAAATTCTTACTTGGTGCTGGATGGGGCTGAGGGGACAGCTGTAAGGTACGTTCCTGCTCTACTTTCTAGAGCATGCACACAGCATTAGAATAGCTTTCTAAAGAAGGCCTCTCAGGCTTAGGGATAAGAGAGAGTCTGAGTGCATCTGTTTTGCAAAATAACTGCTAATGCAACACTTGCCAATTTACACGATCTCATGAAATTAAATCACAAAGTACATGATGTAGAAATAGAAGCATCTTCGTTTTTAATATTCTTATTGTTTTGGGACACCATCTCACTGTGTTGCCCAGGCTGGGCTCAAGCTCCAGGACTCAGGTGACCTTCCTCAGCTGCCTGAGTAGCTGGGAGGCACCACCATCCCTGTCCCCACCTTTATTTTATGTATTTTTGTGCTTTTGCACATTGCTTTATTTGAATCTTGAGCATATCTTGTTTTATAATTGAAAACCAATTATTTTATTTTATTTATTTATTTCAGTTTTTGGCCAGGGCAGATTTGAATCCGCCACCTCCAACAGGGGGCCTGTGCCCTACCCCTTTGAGCCACAGGGGCCGCCCAAAACCAATTATTTCATTAAACATAAGAAAAAACACACAAGTGCACAAAAGCCTGACAGCAACGGCCTCAGTACAGTTCTCAGCTGTCCCCACTCTGCCCCACCCTCCAAGCCCACCCCCTCTCTGTAGCCAGGATCCCTGTTTTAGGGCCTGCTTCATCTCCCTCAGGGATCTCCCCACTAGATTCTGGATTCCCTGAGTACAGAGGCCACCTCCTTCCTGTTCCTTATTTCAATGAGGACCTACTGTGTGCCAGGCCCTGTGTGAAAGGGAATTGAGCTTGTCATCTCCAGGTAGAGACTTTGGATCGACGACTGCACAAATCTGGTTCCCAGTTCAAGTCACTGGGTTTATTTCCAGAACTGGAACAGGGCTCTCTCCTGTTTAGGGTGGTAACAGTCACTGTTGGTTCTCCATCCAATGAGCATTCCCTAGTGGCCACTTGTGGAGCCAGTCAAGGTGAGGATGAGACGCAGACCAGCCTCTGTTCTCCCCAGATCCCACAAATAAGAAATTCATGAGGCTCAGCACCTATGGCTCAAGTGGCTAAGGAGCCGGCCACATACACCTAAGGTGGCAGGTTCGAATCCCCAGCCCGGGCCTGCCAAACAACAATGATGGCTGCAACCAAAAAATGGCCAGGCGTTGTGGTGGCCACCTGTGGTCCCAGCTACTTGGGAGGCTGAGGCAGGAGACTCGCTTGAGCTCAGGAGTTGGAGGTTGCTGTGAGCTGTGATGCCACAGCACTCTACCCAGGGGGACAGCTTGAGGCTCTGTCTCAAAGAAACAAAAAAAAATTAAAAAAGAAAGAAATTCATGAAAGATTAACCAAAACACAGATTGGGATGTCTTTTTAAAATGCAATTTGGGGGAGACAAATGATTATTAAGGAGGGACTGTTTGAACCCACCTCTTAGCACAAATTTTCTGGATTCTACCCTCAGCCTCCAACACTCCATCTGTCCCAGGTCAGCACCTGGGCCTGTCCCTGTCATCAGGGCAGTGTGACCAGTGAGGGCACTGACATGAGCAGGAAGCACAGCGCTGGGCTGGAAGCTGAACGGACGGCCATTGTCAGTGAGTGGAGGAGCTGCAGGCACTAAGGTAGACCACAACATCACGACAAAGACTCACGGGGATGTGTCACACACCCACTAGGCTGGCTGCGATCCAAAAAAGGAAACGTGAGTGTTGACAAGGGTGCCACACATCAGGATTATGATGAGTGGCACAGATCCCTTTATTCTAGGGAAAAGGGTCACAGGCAGAGTGACCACGCGGTTTATCATAGAATGAAAGTGGGTGATGGTAGGAATTTCCTCAGTCTGTGGGACACCATCCCTGAGGACCCCAAAGAGACCTCCCAACCTAGACACCCTCATCCAGGGTTCTCAGCCAGGAGGGTGGGTGGGGGGACAAACCACACTCTGGGGGACATTTGGGCCTAGAGACAGTTTTGGTTGTCACAACTGTTGTGTGGTAGTACAGACACCACCAGGGAGGGTGCTGACTTTCCAGGGTGCACAGGGAGCCCCCGGGACCAAGTGCCATCTGGCCCCCTAGGTCAGCAGGGTCCAGAGATCTCCATCTAGCCAGTCCTTTGCCTGATTCAGACCAAAGGTGAGACGGAACTCTAGGCTTTTTTTTTTGTTGTAGAATGGGGTGGGGTGAAATTTTAATTTGTTTCTCCAGAGGCAGCTGCGGAGCTCCGGAAAAACCATCTAACCGGAGCCAGAAAGCATTTGGGCTATTAACCCCCACATTTACTTACAATGGAAGTGTAACCTGCTTACAGTATTAGCTTTTTGTTCAACTTTTGCTCGTTTTAATGGTTTACGATGACCTGAATACGATCTAAATACAATCTTTTTTTTTTATAATATCAAAGAAGTAACAGATTTAAGTATTTTACATTTCTAGGCCCTGGGCTAGGCAATTGTCTGAATATCTCCACGCAAGACTACAGAATGTTAACACTTGCTTTGTCCCTTAACACCAGGTCCTTGATACCATCTTCAGCTCAGCCAAATGATTTTTAACACACCTGTGAGGCATTCCATTGTATGGATACACTCTGATGTGTAAGTCCTGACCTCTCCCCCCCTTGATGGACCCTTAGGTCATTCCAGTTTTTCCTGCTTTTACAAAGAGAGATAAAAGGACCGTCCTCCTACACAAAGTGTTTTTGAAGATGAAGTTTCAGGAATTGAAATTGCTGAGTCACGGGGTCTGCACAGATTTTAAATCTTATTAAAAACTCTTATAGCTGAAGTTTTAATACCGAGCCTGTACAGTACTGTCGATAAAATACGTAAACATATGTAGGTTAATTTCCTCCTGGAACCAGGAGATCCCTGGAGAAAAGGCTAAGGCCTGACAGTGTAGTATGGTAACTGTTAAGGTGACGACAGTATTTCATCAGGCTCAAGAAATTCTATCTAATTGGGTAGGTGATAACTTTGCAAGAGCCAAGCCCAAAGTACGGCAATTACAGGAACGAAACTCTGTGCTGGGGGACATCTGTGGTCAGGCCCCAGCTAAGCATATCAACTGTCTCTGGGCACAATTTCTCCCCCTTCCAGTGTCTGCCTGCCTGAGGAAGGTGCCTGCAATAGACACTGAGTATTTCCAAGGAGCCGAGTTGGGGCAGGTGGGTGACAGTGAGCAGGGTGGGAGCAGGCAGGCCTGTTACTGAGCGGGCTCCTGCTGACTGGGAAGCTGGACAACTCCAGCATCGTATCTCAGGACAGATGAGATACGATGAGATGGCCCAGATGTAGCCACTCCCTTCCTAGAACATTCCAAGGGTGGCAGGCTGGGCATTTCCTTGTAAGATCACCAGCGCTCCCCACTGTTGGGGGCACTGAGGCATGGTCATAAATGAGACATAGCCAGGTTGGGCCCCGGGGGCTCCTAATCTAATAGGGGAGACAGATTTAATTTAAAAATCACACAAGTATATAGTTACAAAGTCTGGCATTTTTGTTGGGGGTTGCAGACAGAAGGGCTAGCACTTGGCCAGCTATGCAGCTTTAACATGGAGAATTCTGCCTGATGATCAGTGCAGCCTGGAGGGAGTCACCTAACCTCTGGGATCCACTCCTTTGCACTCAGAGTTTCACTGTATCAGAACTGTGCCCATATCCTTTGTCAGCTACAGAAGGACAGTTTTGAGAATAAAAGGACCCCGAAGTATGATCTGCTTACTCATGTGGGCACTTCTGAAGAAGTAAAATCCTGATTTTACAGACGAAGACATGAAGAATCGATCCAGACAACCCACCTGGCCATATTCACCTGGGAAGTAGGTGGAGGAGCCAGAACTTTTATTATTTATTTATTTATTTGTTTTTGCTCTGTCACCCAGGCTAGAATGCACGGATGCAATCATAGCTCACTGCAGCCTCCCGCTCCTGGGCTCAAGAGGATCCTCCTGCCTCAGCCTCCCTAGGACAGGGGCGTAGCACCACGCCTGGCTAATTTTTTAAATTTTTGTGTAGGGACAGAGTCTATGTTGCTCCGGTTGGTTTTTTTTTTTCTGAGACAGTCTGACTCTTGGCCCAGTCTAGAATCCCATGGCCTCAGTCTAGCTCACAGCAACCTCCAACTGCTGTGTTCAGGCAATCTTTTCAGCCTCTGACGTAGCTGAGCCTACAGGTGCCCACCACAGTACTCTGCTAATTTTTCTATTTTGGTAGAGATGGGGCTTCACTTGCTTAGGCTGGTCTAGAACTCTCTCTCTTTTTTTCTTTTTTTTTTTTTTTTTTTTTAGCAATAGTTCACTAGGCTTTTTATTTATTTATTTTTTACATATACATGTGTTTATTAGGTTTCCACTTTTTGCCTCCACAAAATTATAAAGGCTTAAAATTTAATAACAATAACAATGTTTAAGATAAGGACTAGAAACAGGCTCGGCGCCTGTGGCTCAAGTAGCTAAGGCGCCAGCCACATACACCTAAGGTGGCGGGTTCAAATCCAGCTGGGCTGCCAAACAACAATGATGGCTGCAACCAAAAAAAAAAAAAAAAAGCCAGGTGTTGTGGCGGGCGCCTGTGGTCCCAGCTACTTGGGAGGCTGAGGCAGGAGACTTGCTTGAGCCCAGGAGTTGGAGTTGGAGATTGCTGTGAGCTGTGATGCCAGGGCACTCTACCCAGGGAGACAGCTTGAGGCTCTATCTCAAAAAAAAAAAAAAAAAAAAAAAAAAGAGGACTAGAAACAAAAACCTCGTAAAGGACAAAGGAACATAAATACATTCAGACAAGAAATCAGACGATTGAGGTATCAAAATATCAAGCAATAATAATAATAATGCAAAGAAAGTAACATTCACATTGTCACATAGAGTATGTCTGTTATAAAATGCTTTGACTGAGATTCAGTATGGAATCATCAGTTAACTTCTTATTTTTTTTAAGTTTCAAAAAATAGACAACTAATATTTATAAATAAAAGTAAAAGATAATTTCAAAAAACAGATCATGCCTAATCTTATAGACAATAGAAAAAGAAGAAACACTTCAAAATCATTCTACTTGATCTGGATACACCTGATATTAAAATCAGAGAAAATATATTATTATAAAGGGGAAATTGCAAACATGTTTCACTTATAAATGAGGATGCAATATCCTAAACAACATATTAACAAGTTGAATTAAAAATTAATTAAATTGGATTTAATTCTGGTCTGGAACTCTTGAGCTTAAGTGATCCTCCCACCTTGGCCTCCCTAAGTACCAGGGTTACAGGTGTGAGCACCATGCCCAGCCTAGGAGCTAGGATTTTTATCCAGGACTCTTTGAGTCCAAAATACAAGAGGGGAATTATGAGGCTGTACTGAGATTAAGTTGAAGTATCTACCCTTCAGGGTTGTTGTAACTGCCAAAATGAACTCAACTTGCCTGACCTGTAGGAGGCGCTCCAAAAAATGAAAATGATTAGTCCTGTAATTAGTGAGAACTAAAACCAACATAACCCTGTGTTAGGCAATACCAGGATCAAGCAAAAGTTACTCAGCGGCTTGGTCCAAGAAATACCCACTCTGATACATGAGATTATATATCACCTCCCACTTCTTGGGCCCCCTCATTCCAAAGTTGTTAATGTCAGAAACTCACCAATCCCAACCAGTTTCCTGCCCTGCAAGACCCACTTTCAGATCACCCAGCCAGGGCCCTAAAACCCTATAAATACCATTCCCCAATTTCCCTAATTTGAATCTGTGATGTGGGGCTCTCCTTTACTGCAGGAGGTCTGAGAGAAACCTAGTTTTGCTTGATGGACAGGTTTTTCAGGGGTAATTAAGTCAATGGAATTAAGGTCTATGGCGGCATTCAGAAATGCTTGTTGTTGTTATTCTAAGAGATTCAAATAGCCAAATGTGATAGACACAGTAGCAGCCCTCCAAAGGTGCTGATGTCCAAATTCCTGCAACCTGTGGCTATATTACCTCACCTGGCAAAGGAGACTCTATAGATGTCACTAAAGCATCTCGAGATGGGGAAATTAGCCTGGATTACCCGGGTGGGCCCAATCACAGGGGTCCTTACAGCAGGGAGACAGGAGGGACCCATTCAGAGAAGTGAGGACAGGCGCATGGGCTGAAGTGATGGCTCCAAAAATGCGGGAGAGACTCAGCCGAGGGATGCAGGCAGCCACTGGAAGCTGCAACGGGCAAGAAAGTGGATTTCCTGCAAAGCCTCCAGAAGGAGCACAGCCCTGCCAGCCCACCTAAACTTCTGCATTCCAGAACTGAAGAGTATAAATCTGTGTTGCTTTAAGCCACTGCATTTGTGGTTGTTACAATAGCAATAGGAAACAAATAGGGACCAAACATTCAAGAGGGAGAAGCTGTCTGACGGTTGTCAGTGGAGTGCAGTGGGAAGACCAGCCTCCCGAGCTGGGTCACCTGGGTTCAGATTCCTTCCCTGCCACTCCCAGGCTGGGGGACATCAGTCGAATTACTAAAGTAACTCTTTGAGCTTTAGTCATTCCACTTACAAAATGAGGACAACAAAAGTTACTGCCTTGTACCATTATCGTGGTGATACAAGGTGATCTAAAAGAGCTTAGGGCGGTGCCTGGCACATAGTAGGTGCTCAGTACCTCCCAGGAGTGAGCTGGGGCATGTTCCTCACTCACTTTCTTTTCTTTTTTTTTTTTAAGGAAACAGAATCTCAAGTTGTCACCCTGGGTAGAGTGCCATGGTGTCATAGCTTATAGCAATCTCCAACTTGGGAGAGTTGGAGCCCTCTCCAACAGGGCTCAGCGATCCTGTTGCCTCAGTTTTTTCTATTTTTTTAGTAGGGATGGGGGGGGTCTCACTTCGCTCAGGCTGGTCTCGAACCCATGAGCTCAGGCAATCCACCCACCTGCACCTCCCAGAATGTTAGGATTACAGATGTGAGCCACCGCGCCCAGCCTCCTCACTCTCTTAGGGAACAGCTGGAGTTACTGGGAGACCCAGGTCCATCTCAGGTATGCTGGTGTGCTGCTGCTACGTGCCACTGGGCGTAACTCATCTCCCTGATGTTGTATGTCCTAACTCACACAATCAGTTGTATATCCTGCAAAAATTAATGCCGCGGATGCATCGCATCTGGGCCTAAGTAGCTACAGACATAGTCAGTATAGGTGGGCTGCCTGAGCACAAAGCAAGGGCCAGAGGACTTGCGCCTGAGAATTACTGGGAGCAGCTAATTTCCCACCCCCCCCACCCCACCCCCGCTCCATTGTTACGGATTGCAAAGATCACTTAGAAGGAGGAAGGCGGGAATAGCACTCCAGATAGCAGCAAGAACAACAAGGACCCAGGAAGGCTGTGGCATGGTAGGCAAAACCGTGTGTTCCTTTTTTCCTGAGTAGGTTTCAGTAATTTCGTCTTCTTCAGAAGGGTCTGGACCTCTGAGAGTTCTGGGCTTCTGATCTGGGGAGTCCCCCAGACTGAAACCTCACAGGTCTGACTTTCCTCTCTCTCAGGTCTTTTAGGGTTGGGCATGCCTCTCCTCCAGTCTGGGTGTCCGTGCTGTTTTCTGCAAATACCACGGGAGGGACCTGCCTGAGCGCCTGAGAGGCAGACACTGCACCATGGGTGCCAGTGCCCCTGAGGACACATCTCCAGCCACTGTGAGCTGGGAGGGAGAGACGGTGCTCCTTCAGATGGGGTTCCACTACTGCCAGAGGTCACACCCACTCAAGGAAAGCATCAGGACTTCCTAGAGGCTTAGGGAAAATGTGCACAGCTCCCCACTGCTGGTCCCCGGGCTGGGCGCGGCCTCCAGCACCTACTCTACTCGTGAGGTCAGCCTCAATCCAGAGCTCGGCCTCTGGGAATGGGTTGGGGGAGATTACCATGTGTTGTTTCAGTGTTATCTAACTTTTTTGAAATAATGATTCTCTTTTTTTTTTTTTTTTTGAGACACAGTTTCTCTATATCACCCTCCGTAGAGTGCTGTAGCGTCACAGCTCACAGCAACCTCAAACTCCTGGCCTCAAGTGATTCTCCTGCCTCAGCCTCCCGAGTAGTTGGGACCACAGGTACCTCCACAACACCTGGCTATTTTTTGTTGCTGTTGTCATTGTTGTTTAGCAGGCCCAAGCCAGGCTCGAACCTGTCAGCCTCAGTGTATGTGGCTGGCACCCTACTCACTGAGCTACAGGTTCTGAGCCTGATCCTCTCTTATATTTTTGAGACAGAGTCTCACTCTGTCACCCTGGGTAGAGTGTCGTGCTGTCATCATAGGTCACAGCAACCTCAAATTCTTGGGCTCAAGAGATCCTCTTGCCTCAGCCTCCCAAGTACCTGGGACTACAGGTACCCACCACAATACCCAGTTCATTTTTCTTTTTTAGTAGAGACAGGAGTCTTGTTCTTGTGCAGGCCGGTCTCGAACTCTTGATCTCAAGAGATCCTCCTGCCTTAGCCTCCCAGCTATGATTCTAATTTTTAACATTAGTCTGAAAACAATATTTTTCTGAAAATAACTAAATATTACAGTCTTAGTTCAAAAACAAAAAAAATTCAATATGTCAGTGCCTGGAGAGTTTCCCCCCCAAAAACAAAATATTAAAGGGGTATGACTATTTTTGTTACGCAGATATCTTGTATTCATATAACGCTTAAGTAGGGCTTTTGGTGTGCCAGTTACCAGAATAGTGTTTTATATATTTATTTACTTACTTACTTTGAGACAGAGTCTCAAGCTGTCTCCCTGGGTAGAGTGCCATGGCATCATAGTTCACAGCAACCTGCAACTCAGGCTCAAGCAATCCCTTTGCCTCAGTTTTTCTATTTTTAGTAGAGATGGAGTCTTGGTTTTGCTCAGGCTGGTCTAAAACTGATGAGCTCAAGCAGTCCACCTGCCTTGGCCTCCCAGAGTGCTAGGATTACAGGCGTGAGCCACTGCACCGGGCCAGAATAGTGCTTATTGTATCCGGTAAGTTTTTACCCCACTCTCCCTTCCCGCCCGCCTTTCTTAGTTTCCAGTGTCCTCTGCATCACTGTGCCCGTGTGGACCATCGTTAAGCCCCACTTACTACCGAGAACATGGCGTTCGGTTTTCCATCCTGAGATACTTCACTTGGGATGATGTCTCCAGTTCCATCCAAGATGCTGCAAAACACGTTATTTTATTCCTTTTCCTGGCTGAGCAGTACTCCATGGTGTGTATGTAGAGATGTATATCCATACACACCACACTTTCTTTGTCCACTTGTGAAGCGATGGGCACTAAGTGTGATTCCACATCTTGGGATTGTGAGTCGTGCTGTGATACACATCCAGGGGCAGGAGTCCTTCGTTACAGAATGACTGCTTTTCCTTAGGGTAGGTGCCCATCGTGGGATTGGGGGGCCAAATGGCAGGTCTCCATTTATGGGCTCAACCCCTAGAGTTCCTGATTCAGCAGTTCTGGGATGAAGCCCGGCAACGTGGTGACACTGATGCTGCTGGTGTGGGGACTACGCTTTGAGAACCACTGGCCTAGAATGTAGGATTTGAACTCAGCAATCTTAATGAACTTTTTTCTTGGTTCTGTTGTTTTATCTGAACATTTCTTGAATTTCCTACCTCGAAGACATGTTTATTTGTTTTGTTTTTGAGACAGTCTCACTCTGTCACCCTGGGTGTAGTCCTCTGACATGATAGCTCACAGCAACCTTAAACTCCTGGGCTTAAGCAATTCTCTTGCCTCAGTCTCCCAAGCCAGTGGGATTATAGCATGCACCACTATGCCTGGCTAGTTTCTACATTTAGCAGAAACAGGGTCTTGCTCTTACTCAGGCTGGTCTTGAACTTCTGACTAAAGCAATCCACCCACCTTGGCCTCCCAGAGTGATAGGATTATAGGCGTGAGCCACCCACCATACTGGCCTCTTGTCTGTAATGTTCTTTGTTTTAGTGCACTGGCCACGACCTCCACCCTGATGCTGAATAGAAGCAATGATAGAGGGCACCCCGCCCTGACTTTAAACAGAATGCTTCCCGACTAGGGCAGTGGCTCATAACTGTAATACCAGCACTCTGGGAGGCTGAGGTGGGCAGATCGCCTAAGCTCACAATTTGGAGACGAGACTGAGCTAGAGCAAGACCCGGTCTCTAAAAATAGCCAGGCATTGTGGCAGGCACCTGTAGTCCCAGCTACTCGGGAGGCTGAGGCAAGAGAATTGCTTAAGCCCAAGAGTTTGAGCTTGCTGCGAGCTGTGATGACACAGCACTCTACTGAGGGTGACATGGTGGGACTCAAAAAAAAAAAAAAAAAGTAAGACATTTGTTAAGAGATTTTTTTTCTCAGTTATGTTAACTTTATTTAATAGGCATAATAGTCTTAACCTTTCTCTTGATCAGATGTTTGGTACTGTTGAAAAGTGTCGTCTTTGAGCTTGAGCCTGGAGCTTTACCACATCAGTGATATGGTTTGTCCCATTGCAGTGCAAACCTTTGGGTTTCGGTTGGGTTCAGTTTTCTGCAGAACTTCAGAATACCCTGCAATAGGAAAATCCTATTACTGATGTGGTAAAGCTTCAGGCTCAAGTTCAAAGACAACACAGTTTTCAAGAGTACCAAACATCTGATTCAGAGAAAGATTAAGCACCTCAGTACATGGCCAAATTGTGGGAAGTGTTCTCTCTGCTCATTTGACGCAGCAGTCCTACGAACTTTTCTAACAAAAGCGATGGGTCAGTTGATACTGGCAGGCAAGGCCATGATACCCCTTGCTGTCCAGGCCTCCATCTTTAGACTGAAAGCCCTCCCTGAACTCAAGAGATTTTATTGTTGTTATCATTCTAAACATGAAAGAGCATGGAATTTCATCAAGTGTATTTTCTGGTTTTTTCTCCTTTACCTTGTTCACATGTTTAATTACATTAGATTTTCTAATGTCAAAACACTGTGGATTTCTAGGGTAAGCTCAAATTTATACGCATATACGGATGGGCACTTTCATACTTGTACAAATTTGTGGAGAGTAGTCCAAGTACCCCCACGCACCTGGGTTCAGAGCCTTGCTAAGTGTCATAATAATCAACATCTTCTGGATCATGCTGTGTCCTTGGGTGCTGTCTCTTCACTCCTTCATTCTAGACAAGTTCCTCAGTCTTTCTTGAACCTTTATGACCTTGACCTCTTTGACGATTACAGGACAGTTATTTTGTAGAATGATCCTCATTTGGGGTTCCTCTGATGTTTCCGCATGATCAGACCCAGGTAGCTTTTTTGCCCAGAATATCATTGAAGAGACGTGGTGTTCTCCTTATCTCCTGTCAGTCTGCGTGTGACTGCCACTTGTCCCATGACAGGTGATGTCAACACTATCAGTTGATTAAAATGGCATGTGCCAAGTTTCTCCAGGGTAACTTCTTCTTTTTTTTCCAAAACAGAGTCTCACTATGTCACCCTTGGTAGAGTGCCGTGGTGTCACAGCTCACAGCAACCTCAAACTCTTGGGCTTAAGCGATTCTCTTGCCTCAGCCTCCCAAGTAGCTGGGAGTACAGATGCCCTCTACAACGCCCGGCTATTTTTTGCTGCAGTTGTCATTGTTGTTTAGCTGGCCTAGGCCAGGTTCGAACCCCGCTCCCTTGGTGTATGTGGCTAGCGCCGTAACCACTGTGCTACAGGCACCAAGCCTCTCCGAGTAATTTTTTTTCTTACCTATAGCTAGACTCAAGTTCCAAAAGTTATTTTTCTTTTGTACTTAACATTTCTGGGGGAGATAATTAGTTTTCCATTCTTATTCCACATTCACTTACTAATTTTAGCATCCCTGGTGTTTTTTGTCTGAATTGTTACCATGATGACATCCAAACAGTGGTATTCTAATTCTGTCATTCTGTCTTTATCAGTTTGCATTAATGTGTAATGTCTCTTCCTCATTTATTCATTTTTAAGAGACAGAGTCTCATTTTGTCACCCTCAGTAGAGTGCTATGGTGTCACAACTCACAGCAACCTCCAGATCTCTTGCCCCAGCCTTGCAAGTAGCTGGACTATAGGTGTCCACCACAATGCCCAGCTATTTTTTTGTTGTTGTTGTTGTTGTTGGCAGTTTGGCTGGGACTGGGCTTGAACCCACCACCCTCTTGCTCAGGCTGGTCTTGAACTCCTGAGCTCAAGCTGTCCACCCGAGTCAGCCACTCAAAGCACTAGGATTATAGGCGTGAGCCACCACGTCCAGCTATTTATTCATTATGTTAGTGTGAATGCCTAGATTCCTATTTCATCTGTTTTAATCTGTTTCTATCACTACCTATTTACTTTTTTTTTTTTTTGAGACAGAATCTCACTATGTTGCCCTCGGTATAGTGCTGTGGCATCACAGCTGGCAGCAAGCTCAAACTCTTGGGCTTACGCTATGCTCTTGCTTCAGCCTCCCAAGTAGCTAGGACTAGAGGCACCTGCCACAACACCCTCAAGATGGGTTTGAAATCACCAGCCTGGGTATATGTGGCCAGTGCCCTACCCACTGAGCTACAGGTACCATCCAACTTATTTATTTGAGACAAGGTCTGGCTCTGTTGGCTGGGCTAGAGCAGTGGCAGCATCATAGCTTACTGTAACCTTAAACTTCTGGGCTCAAGCAATCCTCCTGACTCAGCCTCCCAAAGGATCACAGGTGTGAGCCATATCAACCTTCCTTTTATCATGAAGTTTGTTTTTTTGGTAGAACTTTCTTCTGAAGTCACTGGGGCTTTTTGGAGTTGGTTGTCTGGATATTAAACTACTGATTGAATTTAATGGATTTAGGTATATTGCTCTCCTTGCAAAGGATTGTGGTAGGTTGTGTTTTCTCAGAAAGTTGTCGGTTTCTTCTAAAATTTCAAATTTATTGTTATAAATCTGCTTCAAAGTAACCTCTTATTTTTTAACCTCTACACTATCTGTAGTGTATCTCTTTTGATTCCTAAAATGTATACGTTTATACATAATAAGCAATATTATCAGAATTTTATCTGTTTTTATTTTTAAAGAGTATTTTTATTTATTTTTTTTTTTGGTAGAGACAGAGTCTCACTTTACTGCTCTCGGTAGAGTGTCATGGCGTCACACAGCTCACAGCAACCTCCAACTCCCGGGCTTAGGCGATTCTCTTGCCTCAGCCTCTCGAGCAGCTGGGATTACAGGTGCCCACAACACCCGGCTATTTTTTGGTTGCAGTTTGGCCGGGGCTGGGTTCGACCCCATCACCCTTGGTATATGGAGCCAGCGCCCCACCCACTGAGCCACAGGTGCCACCTAAAGAGTATTTTTATTGGCTCGGTGCCTGTGGCTCAATCGGCTAAGGCGCCAGCCACGTACACCTAAGGTGGCGGGTTCGAATCCCCAGCCTGGGCCCACCAAACAACAATGATGGCTGCAACCAAAAAATGGCCAGGCGTTGTGGCGGGCGCCTG
>CAUYQV010040683.1:0-12930 GCA_963574575.1 Galagoides demidoff
TGTGGCAGGCGCCTGTGGTCCCACTTGGGAGGCTGAGGCAGGAGACTCACTTGAGCCCAGGAGTTGGAGGTTGCTATGAGCTGTGATGCCATGGCACTCTACCCAGGGGGATAGCTTGAGGCTCTGTCTCAAAAAAAAAAAAAAAAAGAAGCTATTAGAACTGCCCTCAGTGAAGTAAAATAAAATGCGTTTGCAATGATTGCAATAAAAAATATAAGAAGAAAAATAGAAATACTGCAAATGAAATGAAAATTTTAGAACTCAAGTCTAAAACTGGAGCAATATGGTTGTAGGGTTTTTATAATGCATGTGAAGTAATACATTTTTAGCTGAAAGGGACAATGAAAAGATAAGATATATATTATAATCCTTGCATAACTATTTTGTTAAAATGAAAAAGAGTGTATGTAAAAATAATAGGAAAATTAAAATAGAATTTGAAGCTACAGTCTAATAATAAAAAAGGCAATATGGAAAGATTAAAGGGTAAAAAATAGAAAAGACAAGTAAAATAATAATTAAATGTGAATTCAAATACAACCATATCAATATTTAATGTAATTATTAATAATTAATAGACTAAGTACTCCAATTAAAAGGAAGAAACTATCAGAATAGATTTAAAAGGAAATTATACCCTCTATTTCCTAACTACGGGAGACTGACTTTGAATATGCAGACACAGATAAGCTAAAAGTAAATTAAAAAAAAAGAATAAATTATATAAGTAGTAAGTATAAAAAGATGGGATAACTATATTAACATTAAATAAAATGAATTTTAAGGATAAAATAACACCAGAGACCAAAGTGACAATTCTTCATTTTAAGAGTGGCAATTCACTAAGAAAACTTAATAATCATAAATATGTTTGCACTTAATAAAGAGCTCCAATATGCATAAGAAAAAAGTCACAAATTTTATAGACAGTAGAAAAAGAACTACTTCAGAATCATTCTGCTTCATCAGGATACATCTGATATTAAAATTGGAAAAAATATATTATTATAAAGGGGAAATTGCAAACATATTTCACTTATAAATGAGGATGCAACATGATAAACAACATATTAACATGTTGAATTAAAAATTAATGTTTACATAATGTACTTTGGTCCAAATTAAATACAATTTATATAAGAATTAGTCACTAATTTCTTTTTTTCTTTTTTAAGATTTGGCATGATCTGTTTTTTTGAAATTACCTGTTATTTTCATTTATAAATATTAGTTGTCTATTTTTTGGAGACTTTGGAAAAAACAAAATAAGAAGAAGAACTTAACTGGTCAAAGTATTCTATAATAGACATACTTCCATCTGACAATGTGAATGTTACTTTCTTTGCATTATTACTATTATTGTCGCTTAATATTTTGTTGCAGCAATTGTCTGATTTCTTTTCTGAATGTATTTATCTTCATTCGTTCTTTATGAGGTTTTTGATCTCAGTTCTTATGTTAAATATTGTTATTGTCATTAAATTTAGCCTTTTTAATTCTATAAAAGCAAAAGTGGAAACCTAATATACACATGTATAAGTAAGGAAAATAAATTTAAAAAATGAAAAAAAGTCACAGAATTATAAAAAGAAATAGACATTTACATGATCATAGCTGCAAACTTTAACACCATTCTCTCAATAATTGCTAAAAATAACCGTAAAAAATAATACCAAAGACAAAGAATATCTGAACAACACTATCAACCATCTTGATTTAATTGATATTTATAGAACACTAAACACAACAAAGGCATAATATACAGTAAAACCTCTGTAAGTTGACCACCCAAGGGACTGTAACACATTGGTCAACATACAGAGGTGGTCAAAATAAGGAACTAGGCCTACTGTACTAATATGTATACATGGTTCCTATCTGGTTTATTAAAATTAGGTCAACCTAAGGAGGTGGTCAATACAGGGAGCTAGTCAACTAGGGAGGTTCTACTATATATTCTCTACAAGTGCACGTGAAACATTCACAAAAGTAGACTATATGCTTAGCCATAAAACAAGTCTCAATAAGTATGAAAGATGGAAAGTGACTTCACCAAACTAGCAGCGTAGAACTAATCTGGCTTTACTCCCCCCTACAGAAAACCAAAACAAATATTCAGTGCCCAGATGATCATCAGCCTTATTCCAGAATTCAAATCTAAGGCAAAAATGATAATATGGGTCACAACGAAGTGAAAAACTCCAAGCAGGTAGTAATAAAAATAAAAATAAAAATTCTATGTCTGTGATGCCCCTTTCCCAAGCTGCCAGAAACTACACAGAAAATTACTCTCAGAATCATTTCTATATTGGATAAAGTGGGATCAAGGTGGACAGCCAGCTTTCCCACCATCTCAGGTTTATCACTGGAAAATCTTTACTGCCTTAGCCACAGGAAGCATCATGTATAACTGAAAGGACAAAAATGTCCTTGCAGACACTTTGAGACAAAGAACGGATATGGAACTAGCAACCCTGGCCTGTGAAATTGCCCTGTTTATCTCAACCAAAGGAGACACCAAATCAGAGCATTTATTCAGCAGCACAACACTGCAGGAGGTACACTACACAGTTCCCCTGGATATAACCCCCCATCCAGCCTTCCCAAATAGTCCAGGTATCCCCTTTGGGACCTTCTTCATTAGGGATGGGCAGTGCTCCAGATGCCTGTGAGAGCCAAGAAAAACCTGGGCTTAAGGTGCCATCTAGTGCCAAAAAAGGAGGCAGTGACCAAGAGTAAAGGGCATTCAACAGATGAACTACAAGGAAATGCTAAGCTAACATACTGCAGAAAGACCTAAACAAGCCCGACAGTGAGGACTGGGGTAAATAACCAATCCTTCAGTGCAAAGACACAGACAGACTTCCACAAGAAACAACAGCAAACAGGGAATCCAGACCTCCCCAAAAGGACAACGCAAAGAGCCAGCAACCAACCCTGTAAGATAACAATGAGTGCGTTCTCAAATCACAAATTCAAATGAACAGTTTTAAGGAAACTCAGTGAACTCTAACATAATACAGAAAATCAATTCAGAAAATTATCTGAAATATAACTAAGAATATAGTTATTCTATTCTATTTCTGTAACTTAGAAATATAACTAAGAGAAGTTTTTTCAACTCCCAGAAAAAAGTATAGGAATAAACTTAAGGCTTGGTGATGACTTTTTAGACAGAAGAACAAAAACAATCCATGAAAGAAAAATTGATAAAATCTTCTCTGTAAAAGACACTGCTAAGTGAATGAAAAAATAAGCCACAGCTTAAGAGAAAATATTTGCAGAGCAAATATCTGATAAAGGACCAAAACTATGCCCAAAAAAATTTAATTCAAAAATAAAAAAACAAACAATTTAAAAATAGGCAAAATATCTGAACAGAGGTTTCACCAAAGAAGATGTACAGATGATAAATAAGCCTATGACAAGATGTTCAATATCACATGACATGAAGGAACTGCAAATTAAAACAGCAATCCAATACCACTACACATCCATTTGAGTGGCTTATGAGTACGTGGAGTAGCAGATACTCTCATTTATTGCTGGTCGAAAAGCAAAATGGCAGAACAATGTTCAAAGGTCTTTCTTTGAATAGCAGCTTCTTTCAATACTAAACACACTCCTAGCATATGATCTAGCAATTATACTTCTCATGAAACTCATTCTTGGTATTTACCTGAATAAGCTGAAAAATTACATCCACACAAAGCAAGCACATTAATGTTTATAGTAGTTTTATTCCAAAATGCCTTTCAGTACATGTAATGGAATACTTTCATACCACATACCTGTTAAGAGGTTATTATCCAAAATGTATAAAGAATTCAAACAGCTCAAGAGCAAGGAAACAAATAACCCAATTTAAAAGGGGGCAAAGAACCCAATAGACATTTCTCAAAAGAAAACATACAAATGGTTAACAGGTTCATGAAAAAATTCTCAGTATCAGTAATAATTAGAAAAAATTGAAAAATGCAAATTAAACCTACAATTAGATATCACTTCCTCCCTGTTAGAATGACTATCATCAAAACAATGAAAGATAGCAAGTGTTGGCCAGGATATGGAGAAAATGGCGCCCTTGTAGGCTGTTGGTAGGAATGCAAATGAGTACAACCATTATGGAAAATGGCATGGAAGTTCCTGAAGAGACTAAAAGTAGAACTCCCATATTATTCTGCAATAACACTTCTGGGTATATATCCAAAGGAACTGAAATCAACATGTCTAAGAGATAACTGCACTCCTATGTTCCCTGCAGCATTATTTACAACAATCAAGATGTGGAGTCAACCTGCGTGTCCATCAGTGGATAAATGGATAGAGGAAATGTGTTTTTTATATATATTTATGCACAGTGGAATGTCATTTAGCCTTTAAAAAAAGGAATCCTGTTATTTTCAACAACATAAATGAACCTGGAGGATGTTACAATAAAAAAAAAATAACCCTGGCATAGAAAGAAAATCATGCATGATCTCATTTATACATGGAATCAAAAAAGCTGAACCCACAGAAGTGGAGAGTAGAATTGTGGTTGCCAGAGGCTATGAGAGGTGGGTAGGAGGGAAGTAAGGAGGGAATGAGAGGTGTTGGTTAAACTGTACAATCTTTCAGTTAGGCAGGAAGAATAAGTTTTTGAGATGTATTGTAAAGTAGGGTGACTATAGCTAATAATAATGTATATGTGCTATATATTTCAAAATAGCTAAAAGAGTAAATTCTAAATCTCTCACCACAAAAAAAGATAAAGTGATAGATGTGCTGATTAGATTGATTTAATCATTCTAAATTACTGTGTATCAAAATATCAAATTATATTCATAAATGTATCTGATTATAATTGTCAATTAAAATTTAATAACAATAATTACTAAGATATATAACTAGCAGTAGCTAATATTTTTTAAAAATATATCAATCTTCTATAATTAGAGCTTTTTGAGTCTTATTTTTTCCTACCCTAAAGTCTTTTTTTTTTTTTTAGTTTTTTTTTTTTTTTAGTTTTTCAAATTAATATGAGGGTACAATTTTTAGGTTACATTGTTCTCACTTCCAGGGTAAAGTTCCATCTGTAGAAGAGCCCCTCACCAAGGGGGCGTGTTATACACCCTCACAATGTGCACATTAGGTGAGATCCCACTTCATGCCCTCCCTCTTTATGCCAAATGTCCTTCCCCCTCCTCCCTCCCACTTTCCTCCTGCCCCAATCTGGACCATATTAGTATTTTATTGTTCTTATGAGCATGTAATTATTCATATATTGATTTCATACTACTATGGAGTGTATTGGATATTTATTTTTCCTTTCTTGTGATACATTACTAAGAAGAATGCATTTCAACTTCATCCAGGTAAATGTTAAAGATATAAAGTCTCCATCTTTTTTAATGGCCAAATAATATTCCATGGTATACATATACCACAGTTTGTTCATCCATTCACAGGTTAAAGGGCATTTAGGTTGCTTCCATGACTTGGCAATTATGAATTGAGCTGCAATAAACATTCAAGTAAAAATGTCTTTATGATAAAATGATTTCTGTTCTTCTGGGTAGATACTTAGTAATAGGATTGCAGGATCAAATGGAAGGTCTATTTTTAGATCTTTGAGGATTCTCCATACTTCTCTCCAAAAAGGCTGTATTAGTTTGCAATTCCACCAGCAGTGTACAAGTATTCCCTTCTTTCCACATCCACGCCAACATCTGGTGTCCTGAAACTTTGTGATGTGCGCTAATCTCCCTGGGGTTAGGTAATATCTTAGAGTGTTTTTGACTTGCCTTTCTCTGGTGATTAAAGACGATGAGCATTTATTCTTATGTTTGTTGGCCATTCGTCTGTCATCTTCAGAGAAGCTTCTATTTAAATCTCTTGCCCACTTATAAAGAGTATTGTTTTCACTTTTCTTATTGTTTAATTTGAATTCCCTATAGATTCTAGTTATCAGGCCTTTGCAAAAATCTTCTCCCACTCTGAAGGCTGTCTGTTTGCTTTTTTTGTGGTACCCTTAGCTATGCAAAAGCTTTTTAGCTTGATCAAATCCCAGTTATTTATTTGTGGTGTTGCTGCAATTGTAAAGGGGGGTCTTCCTCAGGAAGTTTTCCCAGGCCAATATCTTGAGTGTTTTCTCCACATTCTCTTCTAGAATTTATATTGTTTTATGTCTTAAATTTAAAACTTCTATCCAATGAGAATCAATTTTTCTCAATGGTGAGAGGTACAGGTCCAGTCTTGAAAGTATTTATCCATATTACTTTCTATAAAGCTTTTATGTTTTGCCATTCACATTTAGGTCTATAGCTGCTTAGAATTGCTCTTTATACATTCATTTTTTTTAGTAAATATCCAATTATTCAATTATTTATTGAAAAGATGGTCTTTTCCCAGAGGTCTGTGGTCATCTTTGCCACAAGTCAAGTGTCCATACATATGATAATAAATATCTAGGTCATCTCTTCTCCTCCACTGGTCTATTCCCCAGTCCTCATGCCAATACAACACCATCTTAATTGCTATAAATTTACAAGCCTTGATTTTGAATAGGCCAAGTTTCCTCGACTTTTTTCTCTATGGGTATCCATTAGTTTTAGTATCCTTTTTCCTTTAAGTGCATCTTAAATATTCTCAGTCCTCTAATGTTAATATTTTTTTAATTTCAGATTATAATCAGGGTGCATATGTTTGAGTTACATGGTTTGCTTTTGTAAGGTTAAAGTCAGAATTATAGGTGTGTCCTTCACCCAGAAAGTATGCAATATACCCATGCAATGTACCCATTGGATGAGAATTTACCCATACGCTTCTCTCCTACCCCCTACTTGAACTTCATTGAGTTTTGTTTTCGTGTGAACAAATAGGTATTCATCAACTAGTTCCAATTTACTATTGAGTACATGTGATATTCATTTTTCCACTCTTATGATACTTCACTTCAGAGAATGGACTCCAATTCCATTCAGGTTGTTACAAAAAATACTAGATATCCATCTTTTTATGGCTTAATAATGTTAGTATTTTTTAGTTAATTTTAAAACCCATTTGTTCTAAATACCTGGCTGGTATTTTGATTGCAGTCCATAGATGCATTTGGAAGAAACAACATCTATGATATATATCTTTCCAAATGGTCTTACAGATTTATCGCTCTATGGTCAAATTCTGTAAATACTCCATATGGGCTTGAAAAATAATATACATTCTATAGTTGTTTTGTGCATACTTCTATAAATGAACATTAAATAGTTTTGTTAATTGTGCTATTCACATCATTCATATTAGCAATTTTTCTGCTGTTTCTATCAATTAATAAAAAGTATATTTATCATATCCCATTATAATTATAGATTTGTCTATTTCTAATTGTAGTTCTAATAATTTTATATATTGTGATCATATTAAGAGTATAGAAATTAAAATGTAGATAAAGACAAATACTTAAAAATTCAGCAAAGAACAAAAGATTATATGAAACAACAATAATTTTTTTTAAAAAACTAGAAATTATAGAATTGGCACAAAAATCTGTAACAAAAGAATTTTAGGTATAGTTGAAGAATATTGAACTGAAAATTAGGCTAAGAAAATCTATCAGATTTAAGCATGGCCAGACAAAAAATGGAAAATACAGAGAAGTAGGTAAGAGATATAGAATATGCCATGAGAATATGTAACTTGCAATTAGTTGCTATTCCCAAAAGAGAAGTAAAAGCAGTATTTGAGAATATAAAATTGGGAATTTCCAAAACTGATTAATTTAGGAAGCCTAGGGGGCTTAAGTTGTCCAGGACCCATCTTAATCCAATTTCGAGGGTTGAGGTTTTGTGGTCTACCCAGAGGACTGGAAGCCCATCTGTGGCACATATGAGAGCTATTCTGTTTCTGATTAACTCCTACTTCCCAGGGTGAAATCCTTCACAAGTCCTGAATTCTTACTGTTTTTCTCTCTCATCCCAGCAAGTTGCTAAAGTGCAGCTCAGAAGCTCAGATGGCTTTTGTCAGCTAGTGACCAAGGAGAAAAAGGGAAACACTCTATGTATTTCTAGCATAGGGATATTTAGTTGTTTATAATCAGAAAATTGGTTGTAAAAATGTTAGAATAACAAAAGAAAAAGGGGATGCTGCCCAGAGATCAGGAAGCTGCTTTATCCTCTGGCTAGTTGCCCACCAACTCACACTATTGCCACTGCTCCTGCACTGCTATCAAAAATGACCCATCACTTTTAATCAGAAGCTTAGGAGTTAACCCCTTGATGCTGCAGAAACCAACACCAAAGCTGTCACAGTCATTGTCAGACAGAAAAAATGGCTCCTTCCTCTCCCCATGCAATCAACCTAAGACCCCTAGAGGCTACTCTATACTTCTTTTCTTTCTTTCTTTCTTTCTTTCTTTTTTTTATTTAGAAACAGAGTCTCATTCTGCTGCCCTTGGTAGAGTGCCATGGTGTTACAGCTCACAGCAACCTCCAGCTCTTGGGCTTAAGCAATTCTCTTGCCTCAGCCTTCCAAGTAGCTGGGATACAGGTGCCCACCACAATGCCTGGTTATTTTTTTTTGTTGCAGTTTGGCCAGGGCCAGGTTTGAACCCTCCACCCTTGGTATATGGGGCCGGTGCCCCACTCACTGAGCCACAGGTGCCACCCGCTACTCTATATTTCTGCAAAGTCAGGTTTACTGGCCTGTTGCAACAAGAGAGACACCAGGGAACCATGGTGTGTCTCACCAAACAACAGACAGAGAAGGACAATAGCATTGTCCCAGAGAGGAAAGGGTGGACTATAGGTGAAGTTGATATAAAGCAGTGTTTGGATAGGCTCAAAGCAAAGCAAAGCTGTGGGTAAAGGTGTCAATATCACTCCTGGACCACAAAGTAGATCACGGACTTGATCTATTAGATACTAAAAAGTAAAGATCTATATGGGGCCATGAGTGGCACCTGACGCCTGTAATCCCAGCACTTTGGGAGGCTGAGACAGAAGGATAACTTATAACTTCAAAATTTGAGATAAGCCTGGGAGACAGAGGGGTACCCTGCCTCTAAAAATAGATACATCCATGTATTATGTCTAGAAACCACTTATCTAAAACTCTTCATATGGATTAGATATAAAGGTAGTTTCTCTATAGCAAAGTAGCTAAAATCCTTTAGGCTAAAGTGAGATATTTTGTTCTTAATGATATAATTTCTTTCTTTCTTTCTTTTTAGAAAATGAATATACAATGAGAATTATCTCCCTCTCATTTCTGCCTTTGTGTACTGAATTTCTACTTTTCCATTTCTTGTCCATCTTGCCAGTGATTTTTTTTTTATTTTTATTGTTGGGGATTCATTGAGGATACAAGAAACTAGATTACACTGACTGCATTTGTTAGGTAAAGTCCCTCTTATAAGTCTTGCCCCTAAAAGGTGTATCACACTCCAAGACCCCACTCCCCTCCCTCCTTCCCTCTGTCTGCTCTTCCTTTCTCCCACCCCTCCCTCCTCTGTCTCCTCTGCTCTCCCCTTCTCCTACTCCCACCCTATTATTAACTGTCCTCATATCAAGATTGAGTACATAGGATTCATGCTTCTTCATTCCTGTGAGGCTTTACTAAGAGTAATGTGTTACACTTACATCCAGGTTAATACAAAAACTGTAAAGTCTCCCTTTTTAATGGCTGAATAGTATTCCATGGTGTACATATACCACAGCTTGTTAATGCCATCCTGGGTTGATAGGCATTGAGGCTGTTCCCACATTTTGACAATTATAAATTAAGCCACAATAAACAGTCTAGTGCAAGTGTCCTTATGATAAAAGGATTCTTTTCCTTCTGTGTAGATGCCCAGTAATGGGATTGCAGGATCAAATGGGAGGTCTAGCTTGAGTTCTTTAAGGGTTCTCCATACTTCCTTCCAAAAAGGTTGTATTAGTTTGCAGTCCCACCAGCAGTGTAAAAGTGTTCCCTTCTCAGATCCTGAAATTCAGAGAGCAGACAGCTTCAGAACCCCAGCACGACTCAACCCAAACAAAACATCCCCCAGGCATATCATAATCAACTTCACTAAAGTTAACAAGAAAGAGAAAATTCTAAAAGCAGCTAGATGCAAGAAAACATTAACTTACAAGGGGAACAATATTAGAATGACTGCAGATCTCTCTGCCAAAACCTTTCAGGCTAGAAGAGGGTGGGCATCGACCTTCAACCTCCTAAAATAAAACAACTTTCAATCCAGAATCCTGTATCCAGATAAACTGAGTTTCATTTATGATGGAGAAATTAAATACTTTAACAACATTCACATGTTGAAGAAATTTGCCATAATTAAACCAGCCCTCCAGGATATCCTCAGACCTATCCTCCATAATGACCAGCACAATCCTCCACCACATAAATAAACCCACCCAGAAAATCTTGATCAAATTCCAATCTCCACAGTGATAAAAGGAACAAAGATGTCCACTGGACTTTCAAAAAACGTGGTACCCAAAACTATACCAGGCTTATCAATAGTCTCAATCAATGTGAATGGCTTAAATTGCCTTCTAAAGAGGCACAGGCTGGCTGACTGGATACAAAAACTCAGGCCAGATATCTGCTATATCCAAGAAACTCACCTTACTTTGAAAGACAAGCATAGGCTCAGGGTGAAGGAATGGTCATCTATATTCCAGGCTAATGGAAAGCAGAAGAAAGCAGGTGTTGCAATTTTATTCACAGATGCAATAGGCTTTAAACCAATAAAAATGAGCAAGGACAAAGATGGTTACTTTATATTTCTTAAGGGTAATACTCAATACGATGAGATTTCAATTATCAATATTTATGCACCAAACCAGAACGCACCTCAATTTATAAGAAACACTCTAACAGACATGAGCAACCTGATTACTCCCAGCTCCATCATAGTCAGAGATTTTAATACTCCTTTGGCAGTGCTGGATAGATCCTCCAATAAGAAGCTTAGCAAAGAAATCTTGGATTTAAACTTAACCATTCAGTATTTGGATTTAACGGACATCTACAGAACATTTCACCCTAATATAACTGAGTACACATTTTACTCATGAGCTCACAGAACATACTCCAAAATAGACCACATCTTAGGTCACAAGTCTAACCTCAGCAAATTTAAAAGAATAGAAATTATCCCTTATATCTTCTCAGACCACCATAGAATAAAAGTTGAACTCAGACACAACAGGAATCTGCAGACCCAAACAAAAATATGAAAGCTAAATAACCTTATGCTCAATGACAGTTGGGTCAGAGACGAGATCAAGAAGGAAATTACCAAACTCTTGGAACTAAACAACAATGAAGAGATGAGTTATCAGAACCTCTGGGATACCTCAAATGCAGTCCTTAGAGGGAAATTTGTAGCACTGCAAGCCTTCCTCAAGAAAACGGAAAGAGAAGAAGTTAACAACTTAATGGGACACCTCAAGCAACTGGAAAAGGAAGAACACTCCAATCCAGAACCCCGCAAAAGAAAAGAAATAACCAAAATTAGAGCAGAAATTGAAAACAAAAGGATTATACAACAGATTAACAAATCAAAAAGTTGGTTTTTTGAAAAGATCAATAAAATAGATAAACCGTTGGCCAACCTAACCAAGAAAGAAAGAGTTAAATCTCTAATTTCATCAATTAGAAATGGTAAAGACAAAATTACAGCAGATCCCTCAGAAATCTAAGAAATCCTCCATGAATATTACAAGAAACTTTGTTCTCAGAAATATGAAAATCTGAAGGAACTCGACCAATACTTGGAAGCACGCCACCTTCCAAGACTTAGTCAGAACCAAGTGGAAATGTTGAACAGGCCCATATCAAGCTCTGAAATAGCATCAACTATACGAAATCTCCCTAAAAAGAAAACCCAGGACCAGATGGCTTCACGTCCGAATTCTACCAAACTTTTAAAGAAGAGCTAATACCTCTACTACTTAACCTTTTCTAAAATATAGAAAAAGACAGAATACTACCCAACACATTCTATGAAGGAAACATCATGTTGATCCCCAAACCAGGAAAAGACCCAACAAGAAAAGAAAATTATAGACCAATATCTCTAATGAATATTGATGCAAAAATATTCAACAAGATCCTAACAAACAGAATCCAGCAACACATCAAACAAATTATACACCATGACCAAGTAGTTTTTATCCCAGGATCTCAAGGCTGGTTCAACATACGTAAATCTATAAATATAATTCATCACATAAACAAATTAAAAAACAAAGACCATATGATCATCTCAATTGATGAAGAAAAAGCTTTTGACAATATCCAGCAGCCATTCATGATCAGAACACTTAAGAGAATTGGCATAGAAGGGACTTTTATCAAAATGATAGAGGCCATCTACAGCAAACCCACAGCCAATATCGTATTGAGTGGAATCAAATTGAAATCATTGTTACTCAGATCAGGAACCAGGCAAGGTTGCCCATTGTCCCCATTGCTCTTTAACATCGTAATGGAAGTCTTAGCCATAGCAATTAGGGAAGAAAAGGCAATCAAGTGTATTCTATTCACATAGGATCTGAAGAAATCAAACCCTCACTCTTCACAGATGACATGATCGTATACCTGGAAAACTCCAGGGACTCTTCTACAAAACTCTTAGAAGTGATCAAGGAAAACAGCAGCATCTCAGGTTACAAAATCAATACCCATAAATCAGTAGCCTTTATATATACCAATAATAGTCAAGCTGAAAAAACAGTCAAGAACTCTATTCTGTTCCCAGTAGTCCCAAGGAAGATGAAATACTTGGGAGTTTAGCTAACAAAGGACATGAAAGATCTCTATAAAGAGAACTATGAAACTCTAAGAAAAGAAATAACTGAAAATGTTAACAAATGGAAAAACATACCTTGCTCATGGCTGGGAAAAATTAACATTGTTAAAATGTCTATACTACCTAAAGCAATATAT
>CAUYQV010040685.1:0-45199 GCA_963574575.1 Galagoides demidoff
TTCCGAGTTACCAAGTTACTTGCAAGTTACCAAAAACAATAGAAAAATTCAGCAATATAGCTAACTTCAAAATAACTATACAAAATCAATTATATTCCTATATAAAAAAATTACAAAATAATATTAGAAAAAGAAAGATAGCATTGTATCAGCAACCACAATAGGAAGTACCTATCAACATAGCTTTAACAAGAGCTGTGCATTTTTTTTGAATACATAATCATTTACTACTTGTAGGTTACAGAATACACAAGACAAAATACAAATAGCAAACAATTTTTTTCCTTATTATGTTTTTACCAAAGTCTAAAAAAAAATAGAAGACTAATTTATATAAATAAAAGTAAAAAATAATTTCTCAAAAAAACCCCCCAAAACAGATGACGCCAAGTCTTCTAGACAGTAGAAATAGAAATACTTCAAAATCATTCTACTTAGTCTGGATACCCCTGATAGTAAAATTAGAAAAAATATATTATTATAAAGGGGAAATTACAGACATATTTCACTGATGAATATATTGACATGTTGAATTAAAAATTAATGTTTAAGTAATATACGTTGATCAAAATTAAATCCAGTTTGTGTGACAATTAGTCATTATTTTTTTTTTTTGCCCACATGCCCTCGCTTCTTCTCTGTCTGATCTCCCCTTCCCCCATGCCCCACCATGTCATTAGTTGTCATTAATTGTCTTCATATCAAAAAATTCATATCAGAAAATTGTTGTGAATGCATCCCCTTAGATCTGGCATCCTTGTGTAGTACACAACTGACACAACCATATATGGCATATATAGCAGCAAATACGTGTTCTTTGCTATTAAAGAGCTCACATTCTACTAAAGAAGACAGTAATAAATGAGCAAATAGATGCTGAGATACAAACAACATAATTCCTAAGCATAAAATATACAAAGGACTGAGATAGAACATGAGTGGTTTATATAGGTTGAGTAGCCAGGAAGGCCTCTCTAAGGAGGTAACATGTCAGCTCAGCCTTGAAAGATGAAATGGTGCCATCTATGTAATGACACTGGGGAAGAGCGTGTTTTCCAGGCAGAGAGAAAAGAAAGTTCAAAAGGCCCCAGGCAGGGAAGAGTGGGGAACCTGTACACTTCTGAATTAAAGATCGTTCTTTTTTAAGTACCAAAAGAGGCAAGAAAAGATTCACCCTTCCCTTCTACACCAATAAAAGGATTTGTTCTGTGAAATTTGGATTCAGTCAAAAGGCTACCTTCAAGAATCCAGAAGGCCACATATGGCCCCCAAAGCTTCAGGTTCCCCACCCTCAAAAGTATTCAAGGAGCCTAAAGACCAGTGTGTCTGTAATACAATGATTGTGGTTGAAACTGTCATGAGATAACACTGGAGAGGTGAACAGAAGTGAGACCATGCCAGCAGTGAAGGCCGTGGGTAGAAGTGTGGATTTCAGTTTGTATTGAGAAGCCATTGAAGGGTTGTGAGCAAGAACATGACATGTTCCAATTAATGTCTTAGAAGATCTCACTGGCCATTGCTTCCAGACTAGTCTGGAGGGAAGTGGTAATGCGATAGGAGAGAAGACCAGAAAGAGGGTTGATATAGCAACCTCCCTAGTGTGAGAGGACAGGTGCTTGGGCTGGGACAGTGCAAAGGAGTGTTTCAAATTGGTCTTTGGAGTCAAACTACCTCAGTTCTAATCTCACCCCTGCTATTCTCTGGCTGCATGACCTTACTCAACCATTCTAATAATCTTTAAAGTGAGGATAATGTTAGCTCCTGCCTCCAGAATGGTTGTCAGGCTTAAATGAGAAAAAAGACCTAGCACAATGTCTTACATATATTGGGGGCTCAATAATGAAAAGTGGACAAGTTTGAAATACATTTAGAGCATTTGTTCTCAGCCATGAGTGCATATTAGAATTACCTTGGTAGATTTATACTGGACCAGGAGGAGGAAGTGATACGTGTGATATGTAGCCAATGTTGAGAAGCACTGAGTACTGAGTAAGAGGAAAAGAATTGCAGAATTTTCTGATGGGGAACAGGCAGGTAGTTCTTATACATTACTGCCATCTTAATCTTCCCAAATATATTTGCCACACCTCCTGTTCAGAAGTTCTTATACAAACACATATACTTAGCAAGTTCTAGACATTTTATAAATTTAAATTCATTTAATCTCATCACAACACTATGTGGTGAGTACTCTTATTATCCACATTTTATAGATGAGAAAACTGAGACAGAGCGAAGTTAAGAATCTCGTCCAAGGTCAGATAGCTAGTGAGTTGAGGAGCTAAGATTTAAGTCCTGTCTGCCTGGCTCTAGACTACAGACTCTTAACATTGACACTCTGCCACTAGAAGGGGTGGCTTCCTGTTGCCAAGAGACTACATGCCAACCCCCTGACTCTAACAGGGAAGCCTTCTATGGTCTAGCCTCAATTTACCTTTGTGTGCCCATATTCTCCCATTCGTGTACCTCAGGTTCCATTTACATTTTTCCTATGCTCCCTTACCTTTGTACCTTTGTTCTCTCTTCTCCCTCTTGGTGTTTCTCAGACTTCAATATGCTTCAGTATCACCTGACGAACATGTTGAAATCCAGATCCCTGGACCACACCTGCAGGGTTTCTGATTTAGCAGCTTTGTGTTGGAGCTGAGAAATCTGCATTGAAACAGACCCCCTCTCTTATTCCATTGCAGAATGGTGGCCTATGGACCACCACTTTGAGAAACCATTCTCCAGACCATGTTGACTGGGGGCAACCTGGAATGATGGTTTTACATCTGAGTTTAGTGTGCACTTCAATTGAACCCATGACAAATGTCTGAAACCCAAGTGAACCAGTAGAAAAGTCACCAGTTTCAGTTTCTGATTGGTCAGAGTATCTAATTCCAACCATATGGCACCCAAGTTTGAGGTACATTAACAGGAGATATTTTATAAGGAACTGAGAGGAAAAGGAGACAACGTGGCTGCCTAAACTGTACTGGACAATCCTTTTCCTCCATCCCTGCCTGTGGAAGTCCTACCAATCCTTCAAGGTCTAGCTCAAATGCAGCTGCTGCCTCAGATTCTAACACCAGCTGTCCTCAGATTACATTTTGATAAATATTAGCTTGAAGCCCTTGTCTCCTCTCTACCCTCTTTACCTCCATCCCTAATTTCTCCACCCCCAAATCCTGCTTATCTCTCAAAGGCCAGCCTAAACGCCACCTCCTCTATGAAATGTTTTTCAGTCCGCCAAGCCGGAAGTAAACTTGTCTCCCCTCTAGGACCCCTCGGCATTTAACCCATGATTCTCCAGGAGCACCTTGACGTTTTTTGTCTTTTGTTATCTAGGCCCATGTCTTATTGCCCCTACCAATGCATAAGCTCCTTAAGGCAGAAACTCTGGTTTGTCTTTATTTCCCCCATTGTGCTAGGCACAGAGTGGATGCTATTCGAATGAATGCACGCTCAATTGGAAGGATTATTAGAAACTTAGTCATGATTGGAATTAGGTGTTATTAAAATAGGATATGATGGTTGCGTTTTTCTCCCTTAAATTACTGATTGACTGTGGTGGATGTTACTGACTGTACCTTGATTCACGGTGGATAGGAAGTTACTTGGTGTCATGCCTTATCTCCAAGTTGTTTTTGCCCTCCTGTCGCAGTTTAGGATATTATAATTAATACTGCTTTTTGAAGGACTGACTTTATTCTTCTTACCAGTATACATTCATCCCTTTTAATATGCTATTTGTATCAGTTCTTGTAGCTCAATATGGATTTAGTTACAGCTTAATTTAATTTATGCTTCAATAGGACCCTGGATCTTCCCATACGTGCTTCTAACAGTGTATGTGTATATATCTATACCACAGTGCAGCTATTATGTTTCATCCAGGGAAGATGGATATTCTGTTTCTCACCTCCTTTCACATATTTACCCCAGTTTAATTGGAGTCTGCCTAAAGGGAAGAAGGTCCATACTGAGCAGAGGTATATACATGTGGTTGCTAATATAACCAGCTGGTCAATATACTCCACATGTTAGGCTGAGATTATTTTGTTTGGGGAAAAGGACATGTTAAATCTAAATTGAAGAACAATTGATGAAAGAAAAGAAAGGAATCCACAAAAAACGTATGACTGCAACCAAGAAGCAATACAGTATAGTTCGAAGTACATAGGCTCTGAAGCCAGAAGGTCATAGATTTGACATTGTAGGACTACCACCTGCTAGTGCTGTTACCATGAACAAGCTTCCTGACCACTCAGAACCTTAGTTAGTTTTCTCAGCTGTCATAATGGAAATTACAATGTCTACCACCCATGAAATGGTCATAAAGGTTAACTGAGATGGTATACAGTACGTGGAGAGGGCATAATACATAATTATTTCCTAATAAGTGATAATTTTTATATTTTATATAAGTACTATGTTACCCTGGAGTTAAGTAGCGTTAAATAGAGTTGTACCTTCTCCTCTATCTCTGATAGCTTTTCCTTTATATTTATTTATTTGTATTTGTATTCATTTTTATCTCCATAGACAGAACGCTATTTCTAATCCAGGTAACAGATTCTGGAACTATTTTCTCTACAATTCTCTTGTCACAAATTAAGTTTTTCTTTTTTTTTTTTTTAATGTCCTCAGAAGCAAAAAAGAAAAGCTAATTCATACTGATTATACTTGACAATTCATTAATACTTTCTTTGCAATGTCTTCTATACTTCTATAAAAATTGTTGCTTTTTCTGTGCCCCCAGTTTCTTTATATCTTTCAGTCATATATAATGTGGTTGAAATTCCTTTGGAATTCTAATTTTTAAAGCACCTAGTTTTAAAGCATCTGTCGAAATAATATTTTAACAAAGATATATACATTCTATGAGCATATTACTCATACAGCAGGGACCCCCAGATGTTTCTCCCCTATCCTGGCCACCCTAACTGCAGGCCAAATACTGAAAAAGAAATAACCTTTCAAGTGATGAATGTGTAAACCTTTACACGAAGAGCCTCACTGAACGGCCCACTGCATTGTCACCAGATGCTAATGTGTGCCTTTATTCGTGGGTCAGACAGCAATCCTAGATAGGGACTGAATGTCACCAATGCCCCCCCACCCTGTTGTTTAGACATTTCTTTGAGGCTAGAACAGTCAGGAGAGTATTGGCATGATGGGTATTGTTGCTGGCACTTCAGCAAACCTCATCAAAACCTGGAAGCGTATTACAACCACTGGAAACTTAAGGGGAACTTTATCAGAAGAAAAAATCTCTTCAGAGATTGTGCTACTGCCACATTGGGCAGATAAGGCCTCAGACCCAGACCCACACCCAGCTTCCCTCCACCGCTTATCATTTCTGCTTCCTGTCTCCTGCCTATCTTGCCAAAGCAATGGAGAAGGCTATGTACTTGGACTCTAGACAAGGGAGAGGTATTTGGGGATAGATTATTGGCTGTATTGAAAGCCAAGTATTTTTTGGTAGATAGTGTATATATGTAGCACTGACTATGTGCCAGGCAATATTCTAAGCACTTAGGTGTTCAATAGTTCTTTTGAATACCCCATTCTACAGATGAGGAAACTGAGGCAGAGAAGTTATATAACTTGACATAGAATACCAGGTAGTAAGTGGCAGAACTAGAATTTGTACCTAATCAGTCTGGCTCCATAGTCCCAAGTTCTTAACCCCCATACTAGCTATGGGGATCCATTCATATGAATGTGACAGGAGCCTCTTCTAGTGCAAGGGAATAAAGGGTGAGAGGTGACCTGGATGGCACATCAGGATAGGCAGATACTTCTAAGAGAGTCACCACATTGCCCATCTTTCCTCATCAAGGCCTAAACTTATCCACTCCCACCCAAAGGGGACCACCTTCATCCCACCCTTCTTTCTCTCTAAACTGAGAGTTATTTCATTCAGCAGACATTTATTAAGCAATCACTAAGTATCTGGCACTATGCCAGTGCTGGAGATACAACAGTGAACCAAAATGAACAGGGAACCACCTGCATGGACTGTTATAATGATATAAAAAGTACAAAATTGCAACTGTGCCACATGCCCCAAAGGAAAGGTGTTATAAAAGCCAGTAAGTCGAGAGCAAGGGTGGTGACCTAGTCAGGGAGGTAAAGGAACACTTCTCAGGACTATCTCTGCAGCCTCAACTCACATCACATTCTTCCTTGCTTTCTGCACTCTAGGTGAGGGAAGATTCGCTGAAAAGATAGGGAGATACCTGGTGGTTGTCCTGTAGTCCCGGTCCCCAACTTCTGATCTCACCATGAAACCAGCCTCTCCCCAAGGCTGCAGGAATCTCTGTAATGTTCTTTGTACATTGCATATGCTGCATATTACCCTAATCTAGTTTTCTTCTTCGAAACTACTTTATCGTGTTTGCCAGTAGCTACCACTTCTTACCATATTACCTGATCTAAATTCTTCAGCTTGTTTTTAAAGTCCTTCTATAAAACAGTGTGATCCTTCCTTAATCTACTACCCAGCTTCATTTCTCTGACATTAGCACACATACCTTTTCCTTTAGGGTGGTTGATCTAGTCGTCTTACAACATGCCATGTTTCTTTCTACCTTCTGTCTTGTTATGTGCCTTTCTTAATCCCTTACTCCTTACAAGCTTAGAATATCTCCTCCTTTTTTCTACCTGTTAGGGGCCTATTCATCTTTCAAGAGCTCAGCTGAAGTTGCACCTCTTCTTTTTTTTTTTTTTCTTTTTGAGACAGAGCCTCAAGCTGGTGCCCTGGGTAGAGTGCTGTGGCATCACAGCTCACAGCAACCTCCAACTCATGGGCTCAAGTGAGTCTCCTGCCTCCACCTCCCAATTAGCTGGGACCACAGGTGCCCGCCACAATGCCTGGCTATTTTTTGGTTGTAGCCGTCATTGTTGTTTGGAGGGCCCGGGCTGGATTCGAACCTGCTACCTTAGGTGTATGTGGCTGGCGCCTTAGCCACTTGAGCCATAGGCGCCGACCTAGTTGCACCTCTTCTAATAGTTTTGCCTGATTGCTCTAATCCTCATTGATCTCCTTCTTTGACCACCTTCAGGGCTTAGTTTTATTCATAGAGTTTAGCATGTAAAAATATTTTCTCATGTCATTCATTATTTTGTGTGTCTTGGCTTCCCAGGTGAGAATCTGTGTAATAAAAGGAATAGCTTTTCTTCTTCCCTTGATTCCCCTAGCATAGTACTAAGTGTATGTCATGCTGATAGACTGATTGAAAACAAAGAGACCCATAGTCCTAAAAAACTCTTGACAATGTTCCAACTGTAGGCCTGGTAGGAGGCAGGAGAAATGATGCAGCTCACAATTTGTTCAACCCAAGCCCATCCATCCAACACATCCTGAGTGAGAAAACTGAAAGTCTCTTGTAATGAAATCGAGATATTTGGAGGAGGGAGGGTATTTGGGGGATCCAACCTAATGGGCATAATGCAATGATACATTTATAAACTATTAAGAATAGAGTATAGGCTCTGCGCCTGTGGCTCAAGTGGCTAAGGCGCCAGCCACATACACCTGAGGTGGCAGGTTTGAATCCAGCCCAGGCCCACCAAACAACAATGATGGCTGCAGACAAAAAATAGCTGGGTGTTGTGGCAGCGCCTGTGGTTCCAGCTACTTGGGAGGTGGAGGCAAGAGAATCACCTGAGCCCAGGAGTTGGAGGTTGCTGTGAGCTATGATGCCATGGCACTGAAAGGAGGGCGACAACTTGAGGCTCTGTCTCAAAAAAAAAATAAAAATAAAGAATAGAGTATAAATGTTTTTACCACAACAAATAAGTAAGCAAGGAAATGGTTATGTTAATTGGTTATATGTAAGCATTCCACATTGTATATCAATGAGCACATTGTACCCCATAAATGCATTAATGTACACAGTTATGATTTAATAATTTTAAAAAAGAAATTGAGATATTTCTCCTAACTCCTTCCAGGTAACTAAACCTGGAAGTAACTGTTTAAAAAGTAATTTTTCAGTGTTTGAGACAACTGTCACTTTATCAAAAACTCTTGATATCTCTTTCCAAAAAAGCAGCAAAATTGTACCTCAGATGGCCATCTTGGCTAGAATCCAGGGGTGTTAGGGGAAGTAGTCTGTGAGATGCTTCATTTTTTTTTAAACATTATAAAAATACTACCAATTTTTTTAGTTTTCAAAATCAAAGAAAACTGGAGAGAAAATAACAGCAACTCCCAATATAGATCTTTACAAATCAGCTGCACGTTGTTTTTGTTTTGGCCCACATTTTCTGCGGAAACACCACCATCTCCTGGTCATGATGATAGGAAGGAAACATTGTTAATGAGAAACACTACTTAAAAAAATAAAAATTCATCTTGCATAACTGAAACCTTATGCCCGTTGATGAGCAACTCCCTGTTTCCCTCTCTGAGGTGAATAATTCTAGGGGATCAGCCGTATAACATTGTGCCTATAACTAACGATACAGTATTGTACACTTAACGTTTGTTAAGTGGGTAAATCTCATGGTAAGTATCCTTACCACAATAAGATCAAATTTTAAAGAATTAATGCAATCATTTTTGGGTTAGTATGTGCCCACCTAAACTTCAAATTATAATCAGCCCTCCATATTTGTAGGTTCTGCATTCATGGATTAAACCAACCACAGACCAATAATAATGAAAAAAATTAAAAATAGCAATACACAAAAATACACATTTTAAAAGTCAATACAGTATAACGACTATATTGTACAGTGTTTATACTGTATTAGGTATTATAAGTAATCTCAAAGTGAGTTTTAAAGTATATGGGAGGATGTATATAGATTATATGCAAATACTATGCCATTTTATAACAGAGACTTCAGCACTCATGGATTTTGGTATCCAGAGGGGGTCCTGAACCCAATCCCCCATGGATACTGAGGGATGACTGTATGTTGAAATACTCAGATCTTTATAGTCTGACCACTATTAATAATCTTTTTCAAAAGTAAACCATTTATGTTCATGAGCATGCAACCATTTTTCATCCCTGCCTACCTCTCCTCTTCATCCAAATCCCACCTGGAACCTTTCCCATTTTGTGGAAACTTTCCAGGTTGTTTTTGCTCTCTCTGCATCCTTTATGCCCAGAATTCATCTCCACATGCTTGCTGACTATCCCAGGACCCCACCCCTCTGAGGTCATCATGTTCCTTTCTTGGCATGTTTTTTTATGTCTAGAATATTTCTTCCTGGACAGAAAGTTCTTCAGACAGTGAATGGGAGAGCATTAACTTTCATATTGAGCTTAACAAATTAATAGCAGTGATTCCTAATTGGCCATCTGGGATATCCTGTCAAGGTCAATAATGCCCCATCCTGTTTGTGGGCTTGCAGGTCTTTTCATGTGTATATACGAGCCTGGTTCTACAATAAAAATAAGGAATTCCCAGTGAAGCATTTCAGAGCAATTATTTCTTCATGGGTGGTTAAAGCCACTCTTCCTTCAGCCTTATTCTTTCTAACTTCTTCAAGGAATGCCATTGCTGCCTAGAAACACCATTGGATGTGCCCATTGCTCACATTAAAATAGTCTTTATGAGCTTAGACTCTAGCATTTATAGAAATCAGTCTGATTTGTTGACTGATAGTGCAAACAGAGGAAAATCATGAGAAAGGGGAGCAATGTCAAGCAGAAGAATCATAGTTGAATATTACTGTATAAGAACTTACAAAGTCTGTGTCTCTAAGCCCAGGCACAGTGAACAGATAGAATCATCCAGTTGAATCAAGCAGAGACCTAGTATGACTACATCCACTTTCCACTTGGCTTTACCTATGAAAACTATATTCATGTCCCCCAATCCCACCATGTAGCCCAATGCTCTTTGGGTAGACCAGAAAACCAAAGTGGTATTCATGGAAAGAAGAAGGACCTTCCAACTGTTGGCTTCTCATTTCCAGGTTGACAAGACAGTAAACATGGGTAGGTCACTGGCTTTCCATTCTCTGTCCTGCTTTTTATTTTCAGTTCATGGATGTGGTAGTACAGGACTTTGTGTACTTGGATTTTTCTTTTCTTTTCTTTTTTTTGAGATAGAGTCTCATTATTGTCACCCTTGGTTAGCATGCCGTAGTGTCATAGCTCAAACTCTTGGGCTTAAGCAATTCTCTTGCCTCAGCTTCCCAGGTATCTGGGACTACAGGCACCTGCCACAATGCCCAGCTATTTTCTTGTTGTAGTTGTCATTATTGTTTAGTTGGCCCAGGCTGGGCTCGAACCCCCCAGCCTTGGTGCATGTGGTTGGCACCGTAACCACTGTGCTATGGGCACCAAGCCTGTGTACTTGGATCTTTAACACTTCGCTTTGTAACTGCCACCCAGTGAAGCAGATATCAGTTCTTTTTTTTTTTTTTGGCCGGGGCTCGGTTTGAACCCACCACCTCCGGCATATGGGGCCGATGCCCTACCCTTTTGAGCCACAGGTACTGCCCCTGTAGATATCAGTTCTTTTAAGTCTTGTTTTAGCCAAGAGAGAAAAGGGATTTTAATTAAGATGCAGACTCTTTTGCTATAAAGATGAAAATAGAAGACTAATATAATTATGAGAGAATCTAAGTCAGTTTAGAAGGTATGAGCTGAAGAATCTCTGTAGTGATTCTTTTTATATCTCCAGGACCCTGTCTTCTGATGATTTTGCATTGAGATGATTCCCTTTTCTCAATATGCAAGTATATATTTTTTCTTTGTTAGGGTTATTTTGGGGGGGTGTTTGTTTAATTCAGATTATTTCCTCTGTTAAATACTTAGAACAATTGTGGGAGTCCTTTAAGCTTGGTTTTCGCCATGTGTAAGCTATTCTTGAGGGGATGAAGAAAAAGATGGAGTGGAAGGATGAGAAGAAAGGGGAGGGAGAATAACAAGTAACATTGACCAGTCACTTACTGTGGTCCAGGCATTGATTTAAGCACTTTGTATATATTACTTCATTTCATCTGTACAACCATATGAGGGAGACATTATCATCACATTTTAGCAATAAGGAAAATGAAGCACAGAGAGGTTAATTTACTTGCCCGAAGTCACACAGGTAGGAAGGGGTCAGAGCCAGGATTTGGATCCAGGCTATCTAGGTCCAGTCTATTCTCTTACCCATTATACTGAATTGCCTCTCAACTTGGGGAAGCAAAGCAAGTTTGGGAACTATTATCTCTGAAACTGCTGGGAGGAACAGACTTCGTGATGCCTCTGTTTCCAGGGGCCATATATGGTAACAATCCAGCAGATGCTTTGCTACAACTCTAGGAAGCAAAGACCTCATTTCTAACCACAAACTTGAACCCGTTTAGCCACATCTCCATCGAAAGAATAGAGGGTGGTTCTTGCACCATCCAGCTAACAGTTTTTTATTCTTTCTCTTCTGATTGTGTCTTGCAAACACAATGCACTCTCACAATGCACTTTTTAAAAAGTAAGTATTTCTGATTTTTCTGGATACATTCTTTTGTATTCTTCAGATTGGCTTGCTACTGTTGGCAGGACGTTACTCATGCTCTGCGTTTTAGTATTTCTCAAGCACGTATTTTCTTTAAAATGCTAAGAGTTTATATTGACAGTCCAAACAATAAAGTGCTTTATGTGACAATAAAGTATTTTTTTTAATATGACTGTGCACTTTTTAAGAGCAGAAGACTTATAGAACCATATACCATTATTGGAAGCTCAAAGATCTATCAATGCAGATAGATTGCAGTGGTCCTTAAACCTTCCCTCAATTTCAGCCTACTTGCTCCCTTCCAGCAGAATTTGTAGAATTAAAGGGCCCCTTACAGCAGCGGTTCTCAACCTGTGGGTCGCAACCCCTTTGTAACAATGAAAATACATCCTGCATTTCAGGTATTTATATTAGGATTCATAACAGTAGCAAAATTACAGTTAAGAAGTAGCAACATAAATAATTTTATGGTTGGGGGTCACCACAACATGAAGAACTGTATTAAAGGGTTGCGGCATTAGGAAGGTTGAGAGCCACTGCCTTAAGGTCATCTGCTTCTACCTGCTCCTTCATCTCCAGCGTGGTTACAGAGTACTGGCAATAAGTGCTCCACCATGGAACCTGGCACATGGTAAGTGGAGATTTCACTATGGGTTTCTTCCTCCCTGCCCTCTTCCACTTTGCCCTGATTCTGCCACTTTCAACATGTTCTTCTGAAAATACAGAGATCACTTCCCCTGTCTCATTTCATTTCCATCTACCTTATGATTAGACTGACTGTATAATTTACAGTCCTAAGGAAGGTACCCTTGAAAGTGAAGAGGCAATCTAAACAATTATGGCTGCCAGAAAAATAGGTAATAAACGGTAATAAAAAAAAAAAAACTAGGTTGTCTGCAATAAATGGGCCCTATGGTCGCCCTACTTACGATGCCTTTCGTGGTTCAGAAGCGACCACATGCTGATAAAGTTTTGCTGTTGGTGGCTTATCTTCATGGGTATCTTAGAATCTCCTAGTACGTTTCATGCTCTTGAGAGGACAGGGTTTACTTTCCTGACCTGCTCAAGCCAACCAGAGATTAATGGAAGCCATGGGAGTTATAAACAGTCTGAATTTCAGCCTAGCTTTTGACCATTTTTCAAATACTTGTTCACCATTTCTCCCATTACCAGAAAGCCAAGCCATTCCAGCTCCATAGGGTACCACTCAGAGTATAATTGAGGTTTGAATAAACAACACATGTGGCTTTTAAGATTAAATGAATATTGTTTGACATACAGTACACTAGAGTTGTTTTTCATTTTGGTTTAAAAAATTGGTTAAAATTACATCTTGTTGCTTCTCGGAATTAACTAGAATCCATCTGTCTCCATTAGAATCACTGTTTTTTACAAAAACCTTGGCTGAATGAAAGAGGCTCCATCTCACTCAAGATAATTAGTCCAGTGAATCGGGTGGGGGGAAGCAAAGAAACAGGGTTTTTTGAGGGTATTGGTGCTGACTTTATCCAAGATATAATATCTAAGGCTGTAAACAGAAATACTTATTTTCAGCTATCCAGACAGATCATACCTAGGCCTAGAGAACCACTTATAGCCATAGAAAATATCAGCATCTAACAAGATAATTCTGATTTAAATATGGTTTAAATCAAATAGAATAACTAAATGTTGAAACCTTTAGCAGCTACCTAATAGAATACTGAAACTTTCAGAATGCCATTTTGATGACTTTGAAAGCTCAAAGGCAACAGAAATACTAGCAGTTCTCTGTGTATAATAAACTGTATATATTTATGTATAATTCATATACTATACATTTGTATATATGTAGCATGTACACACACACACACACATAGGTGAGTGTGTGTGTATGTATTTATATACAGGTTAAGTATACTGTCCGAAGTGCTAGGGACCAAAAGTGTTTCAGATTTCAGGTTTTTTCCGATTTTGGAATATTTGCACTATACTGAACTGGTTGAGCACGTCTCATCTGAAAATTAGCATTTCCTCAATTGAAGCATCATGTTGGCACTCACAGAGTTTTGGATTTTGGAGCATTTCAGATTGGGGATACTCAATCTGTGCTCTCTCCCCCCATATATATAAATAGTAATTTAAATTGCACACAAACTTTATGTCCACCCTATATATATATATAGTATGTGTGTGTGTATCTATATATATGCAATGACTCTACTAGGTTTTAATGAGGTGAAATAGTTCACATTTAGGTGTACATGCCTGTCTGCAAGAGCTCAAGTTTTCAAATACAGATTGCAACACATTAATCTCAATTTGTGTTACGGGGGTTAATCTTCTGCTCCCATGCTTGATACTGACTTGCCTCATTGCTTTGCCGTCTTATCTCCCTGATCATTTATAACAGGGACTGTATTCTTCTATGAGGCTTTAAGATTCTGACTGGACTATAAGTATTTAAAGATACTCTTTAATTAAGAGCCCTTTAAAAACTCTAGGGTCTAAATGCAATAAGTTGAACTTCTCAGAAGGCCATACTAAGTAAACATTTCATGTCAATACCAATCATTAAATCTACATTTAAGAAGAACATATTTGATGAAGGGAGCTAGTCTATTATTTTTCTTTCGTAATTCGTTTTCTCTCTTTGGATGACTTAGATTAGGCTTGAAACCACATCCTATAGCTTTGACATATTGTTTTGCTATTTGCTGATGACTCTTATCTGCTTTTTAATTTTCTCTCTGGTCCCATATTTTATCTGGCTCAGACCCACTACTGCTTGCTAAAATGGGACAAGTAAATCTAAGTTCATCCCCACTCAGTCACTCTAAATGACAGTCCCATTCTGCAGCTCTCTAGGTTTGTAACCTGAGAGTCACTGTATACTGTGTTCTCCTTTGCCTGCCTCCTTCATCATCAAATCTTACTTCAGGGTCCTAACATTTTCTTTGTATTTGCAGTATTCTGATTCATTCCTTCTCCATTATTGTGCAGATGCTTGTAGCCTATCAAGTATTACTGGCGCAGCTTCCTGATCAGCCTGTCTGATTCCAGTTGCTCCCCAATAAGTCTATACTCCATTGCCAGGATAGTTTCCGCAAATACCATTCTTACCATAGAACCCCTACATAAAAATTGGTAATAGGATCAAATGTAAATTCTTTAGCCTTTTTATGAAGTCCATGGAGCAATTATTTACCGCCTCTATTTACCTCAACAACCCACCCCTACTCTCTCCTTCCCTCTCAGATGATGCTACTACTACTGGTCCAGGGAGCACACTTTGAGAAGCAGTGATCTAGGAAATACAGAGATAGTCTAAGATGTGCTCTTTCACTTCAAGGGATTTACAGTCTCTCCAGAGAGATAAGGCTGGTCCAGGAAATATTTGAGAGCACTAAATATTGTACAGTGTTTTATAATTCATTCAACAAACATTGAATGAGTACTAACTACATCCCCCACACTGTTCTAGGTGCTGGAGTTACATCAGTGAACATAGTAGACAAAAATCCTTGCTATCGTGGGAATTTTCATAGGGAAAAGCAGGCAATAAATGAAATAAAATACCATAAGATGTAAAATAACAGTAAGTGCTAAGAAGGAAGGACAATCAAAAAGGGGAGATAAAAAATATGAGAAGGGGGGCAGCGCCTGTGGCTCAGTGAGTAGGGCGCTGGCCCTATAGACCAAGGGTGGCGGGTTTGAACCCGGCCCTGGCAAAACTGCAACAAAAAAAATAGCTAGGCATTGTGGTGGGTGCCTATAGTCCCAGCTACTTAGGGGGCTGAGGCAAGAGAATCGCCTAAGCCCAGGAGTTGGAGGTTGCTGTGAACTGTGATGCCATAGCACTCTACCGAGGGTTATAAAATGAGACTCTGTCTCTAAAAAAAAAAAAAAAAATCAGAAGGGGTTTGAAAGTTGAGATACAGTCATCAGAGAAAGCCTCTTCATTCCATCTTTTGACAGGTGTTTATTGTGACTACTGTCATCAGGCACTGTTACAGATGATGATGATACAGTCATGAGTAGCACAAATGATGAACCCTGCCCTTACAGAATGGACACACTTATTTGGGAGCCAGGAAACCTGGGCTTTTGATGTTAACTCTGACAAACTCATTATTTGACTGCAAATGGCTACTTCTTTCTGAGTCTTGCTTTCCCCATCTATAGTCCAACTCCACCAGTGAGACAGTTATGATTGATGTCCTCTACATTTTGAAGGCTTCAGGATGCTAAGTCCTTTATGCAGTCAGCAATGACAAATGGTTCTCTGTCCAAAGAATGGGTCACGCCGACCTATAGAAAAGTGAGTCGGGCAAAAATAAAGGGGAGTATCTTAGATATTTGCTACATAAACACTCTAATCATAGCAAATTTTACCTTAACTTTCAGATCATGTCCTAACTTCTCAGAGGTATAATGATGAATTTCACAAATTATATAGACCGAATTCTTAAATCTCATTGTCTAGGGGTAGTTTAAATACAAGTTAAGTATGTACAAAATACTTATCCATCATGGGAATAAAATAAGTAAAAGTGACAATGATATCTTTATTAAGGTGGAAAGTGATTATTTTGCCAATTCTGGATAATGTTGCTAAATAGTCTATTTAGGAAGTGGCAACTCATTTCAGAGTTGTTTTGAAAAATGAGACACACCCAGAGAAGTCTTTGAGGGTCATTTTTTTTGAAGGCAGCTACAGAACTAACGTGGCTTGAAAACTTTGGGATCATAATACCAAAAATGCTAGGTCACAAGGGTGATAGTTTTCCCTTCTGTGTATGTGTGATTCTTTCTTTATTTCTTTTTAATAAACAGGGGATGGAGAACTGTCATGGGAACATTCTGATGGTGATATCTTCCGGCAACCTGCCAACAGAGAAGCAGTAAGTGTGAATAGCTCAAATAATTCAACACTTCACAACATCAGGCCAAGCTTGCCTCTCCCCATGGCTACTATCCCAGCAAATCCAAAAAAGGGCCGGTCTCTAACATCAGTTTTTTCCCCTTTCTCAGAAATTTGAATGACTTCATCACCAACCTATAACCTTTTAATTGCACTGTATAACTAGTAACGGGCCAGGATACATACACAAAGAAACCATAGCCCCAGCCGTTCATCTAGCTCAGAAGTTGGTACCTTTGCAGGGTGACTTGCCATGTCTTTATGTCCTCTGTTAGTAAGGTAGAACATTATATCCATTGTCTTCGATGATGCGGACCTTCTGTGGGGTTGTAAGGTAGCCCATGCCACCCTTTTGGTGGGCACTTTGGACATATCCACATAAATCCTTCCCCAAGCCTTAAAATCCTAGACATAGTTGTAGAGAGAGAAGATGCAGTCCCAATCCTCCTCCCTTCATCCTGTGACATCTCACTTAAGTTCTCAGCACATGCCTCACAAAGTAGGCATGTCTCTTTGTATAGCAATAGCATCTTCTGTCCATTTTTATTTTGAAACAATTAACAAAATAGAATACCCCTCTAAAAAACACAAACCTAAAAAGCATTATGCTTTAAACTTCTTAAAATCGGAAAAGGAAATATAATTTAAAAAACTATCATATTAAAAGACTTATAAAAGTGTACAAAATATACAACGGTGATCATTGCACATAAACACATGTTCATCCCACCCTTGTACAAAAAAAGGTGTACAGGCACATTCATCGCAGCATCATTTTCGTAAGAGCACAGCAAATGGAGACCACCTAAATGCCCATCAGTAGGGCCTTGGTTAAAGATGCCCTGTCTATAGGTTATTGTGTTCTTGTTAAAAAGAATGTGGTACATCTGAATGTAGTAAGGTGGACAGAACGCCAAGATACATTAATTAACAAAACAAAGTACAGGATGAAATTTTACATTGTCATTTTCTTATGCAGATATTTTACATGCATGTATATAAATGCATAAAAAGATCTGGAAGGTCACATTCCAGCACATGAATAGTGATAATTCAGAGGGCTGCAAATGAGCAGAAGGAAATAAAGACTTTGACTTTGACTTCATATCTTCCATATTATTTCATGTTTTCCCATAAGCATCAATTAGTTTTATAATAAATATAAATTATTCTCTAAAACTGCAGGAATTAGTGCTCAGCAAGCATTGGATATGAGGCAAGAGTCTAGGGAACCATAGGTTTGGCCTGAGGACACCGAGGGTATGAGGAAGGTGTTGATGGGTGATGCAATAGAATGACTGATACAAAAGCTTTTCCAAAATTAGTGAGTTATCCCAATTGATTGTTCACAGTCAGCTACAGATTGAACTCCTTGTTCTTCTACTCTTTTCTCCATTGTCATGATTGCGCTTCACTAATCTTAGAAAGTAAAGAACGATAAACTTTACAGTGTTGCTGAGGCTGGGCTTCCTGGTCATCTCATAGGCCACTTCTGACTTTTATATCCCCAGCTTGCTAACACCTAAACAAACAAACAAAAAAGGCAATGAAATGGAATAATTTCTATTTGCTTTACTCTCTAGCAGTACAGTTTTCTGGACACTGTTCTTTCAGATTGAATGGAGAAGAAATGAAGGATGGGTGGAGAACAGTACTCTGGATATCTCAGAAAGGCAATATCCTGGAAGAGAGGGTGGGCTGCTCAGTTTGCTGGTTAATATAGACCAGAGGAAAGATTTTCTCCATCCAGCTCTATCTACTTCATAGGAAGTGAGATTCCTTCCAGATCCTGACAGGAGATGATGTCAGTCTTAGTTTTTTGTGTTGTGAGTTTCCTCTTTTTCTCAGCCCCAATTTTTTTTTTTTTTTATTATGGTAGGAAGTTGAGAATGGCTAAATTAGTGGCTGTCAACCAGATGTCATTCTAATCCAGATTTGGGGCTCAATCACCTCACACTATATACCTTCCTTCCTAAGAAGCCCCACAGTATGCACTGTGACCACCTCAGCCATCATGCTGGTAGTGCCATTGATTAGCCTTTCTTCTCGACTTTTTTATGCTGCCCCCAAATCCATCCCTTGTCTTTCAACTTTATTGTTCTTCCTAAGCTGCTAGTGAAAGGGCTGGACTTAATCCAGTACTTCCTGTAGCAAAAGAGGTCAGGTGCAGAATGCAAGGCCTTGAAATAGTTATTGATTTTCAAAGGAGTTTAAGACCTATCTTTAGAAACAAACGTTTGGGCCTGGTCGACCAAAATAGCCAGATGGTTCCACTTTATTATAAATAAATATTTTCCTTTGTTATAAAAGGATAGATACTGTGGAATATGATTTGAATAATAAATAGCATCTGTAGTAATGGAAAGATATATACCTAACACATAGTAGGCACCCAATAAATATGTGTTGAACAAATGGGTGTGGAAGATGGAGTGAAATGTGTGTGGGGGGGGGTGGCAAGGGGCCTTTTTGTTAATTTCAATTCACAGGTATTTGTCTCACATCAGACAGAGATTCTTCAAATTTGTTGTTTGCTCTTGACCAGCCTAAAATGAGAAGACAGTAGAATCCTCCTGAATACCTTTGCAGGCCCACCTTCCTACATGGGGAGGGAAAAAAAGAAGCCCTAATAACACATTTCCTATCTAGTAGATAGTTCTTTCTGTAAACTTTTATTTATAGGGAACCATCAAAACCTCAGTTCAATAGAAACACAGCTGATTGGTTTGCTTTGCCAAACAGTCTGAAAACCATCAGTTTACCAAGTTTTATGAAGTGCACAGGAAGGGGGACCAGTGGTTCAAATGTGATTTCTTTGTAAAAACCCGAAACGGCTTTTGTTTGATTTCCAGGTTATAATTTCACATGAATTGGTGTTTGTGCCATTGAGGGGGGAGGGAGTGGGGGTACGTATGTGTGTGTGTGATGTGTGATGTGAGGAGGGAGAAGTGGGCACAGGGTGGAAAGCCAAAACATGAAAGAGCATAATTTTAGTTTGGACAACAGCCAAACTCTGATTTTTGCCCCCAGTAGATTACATTGAAATCGACCATTAGAAAAGTTAAAGCGTTTAGGACAGAAGCAATCTGAAACAGACAAAAATCAGTCTTTCATTCACTTAGAACAATGGTTTGGGAAGGAAACTGGCCTACGTGTCTTTCAGCCAGGGACTGTCCTAGGTTAGTAGTGACTAAGGCACAATGTTGTTGTGACCATGTGCATTACAGAATACATTCTGAAGACACTTTTTAAATTAAATTTTAAATTTTATTCTGAGATTGCTATAGATTCACTTGCAATTGTAGGAGGTAATATAAGAGAGATGCTCTGTGACTTTGCTTACTTTCTCCCAAGATGGTAACATCTTGCAAATCTATAATATAATAACAACCGCGAAAACCCTTTTAAGGCCTTTTCTGGATTCTAATGTTTTCCTGTCTCTGCCAATAAAACCCTTGTGTCTTAGACCTTAGAACAAGTCAGGAAGAAATTCCTGGGGAGCCTCTACAATGGTGGGGATTTTCTCACACCAGAAAAGAACGGTTTTAGAGGCACTTTACAAGCCTAAAATGTTTTCAGTCTTTCAAGTAAGTAAATAAAGGAAAAACACTAAGAAAAACAAAACAAAGCAAACCTATATTGTTATTTCTAACTGGTTTTTGACCTGCTCTCTTAAGCAGCCAATTTGCAGCTGGTTTTTAAGATAAGCTCTGATTTCACTACAATTCCAGGGTGTTAATGCTTTTTTTCCCTTTCCTTTAAGTTACACAGTCAGAATGGCCCCTGGTAAACCTTTTTCTTTAGTTTAAGGGAGTGACTCTGAAAGGCACATTACCCTTAAATCAAAATCACATACCATCCCCTCCACCCCAAGCCTCAAAACAGAAAGTCTTTAGGTCAGTGATTCTCACACTTGATCTTAGCCAAAAGGCCGAAAACCGATAAGTGATTCTCAACCTTGGCTTCACATTAGAGACTCTGGGAGAATATATAAAAATCCTGATGCCTAGGCCGTCCCCCCGAGAGATTACTTAAGAATCCCTAGGAGTGGGACCCAGGCATCAGAATTTGTTGCATCTCCCCAGATGATTCTGGTGTGCGAATCAAGGTAAAGAACCAGTGGCACATGCACTTGTGAACACTACCTGAAAGAACTTGTGTATCTGAAAGAATCATTCTTTGAAGAAACTTTTAGTCAAATTTTTGTGGACCACTGTTTTAACCGGACATTTTCTCCCCCACTTTCTCCTCCTTGCCTTCATCCTTCTTCTGTTCATCATCCCCCTACTCTCCCATCATCTCCAAAATTTCAAACTGCATTGTCATCCTGAATAAATCACCTCTTCTCCTGACCTCAGTTTCTCTGTCTATAAAATGAAAACTTCAGAAGATGAGGTTCTTGGTGGCGGGGGGCGGGGGCAAACGGTCTATGATAGGGCCTCTCTGATCAAAATCTCTGAGGTTTGGGGGTTTTGCCTTGATAATCCAATCATTGCTCTTTCAACACGGGTTCCAAACACATGATACACTCACTTTTGAGCTGCTAGAGCAGTGGTTCTCAACCTTCCTAATGCCGCGGCCCTTTAATACAGTTCCTGTGGATCTGTATCCTACCCTTGTCATGTATCTAGGGTCTGAGTCCCGGGTGCTAAAGAATAGTTTTTCATGTTGTGCTCACCATCATGAGTCAGAGAACTTCCTGTACTTGCAGCTTATTCTGGGTCGGTGACCTCCCCTCTCTAATTCTGTCCCTGGCTAACTCTTTCCTTTTAGCATGAGGGAAGCACCCAGCAGTCAGACTATATACTTCTGTGCTCCTTTGGCAAAAATTTGCAAACTCCGAAAAGGACAGAACAATCTGTAATGGCTTTGGTGGAATGTGAGTGATGATGGTAGAAAAAGACATAGGAACCATTGTGGGCATGAGTAATATTTGCACTGAGAATCCTGTTCATGTGCATGAGAAGAAATCGATGCAAATTATTATTTGTGTCAATTTTTATAGCAGCGCACCAGCATGGGCTCTTCTTAGAGAGAATAATGTTCTCTTTCAGAAGTCTAAAAAAGGTCCTCTTATTCCAGCTCCTGTTCACTCTCCCTTTCTCCCATCAGTGCCCCGTTCCTGCCAAGAAAGCAATACTACTTCCCAAAGCTAAATTTGCAACATGTGTGTCTATAGTGCATAACTTTAATCGATGTTTTATGAGATGGTTGCATCAGAGGACCCCATAACTATCTTCCCGAGGTTCCCCATTATTTCTATTACTAAATATAAAGTTCTTCCATTTTAATTGCCACAAAAGATTTTTTTATTGGGTTCTCCTCCTTCACCCTTAACACTTGCCAATTGCCCCTAAAACACAATTAATGTTACTTGGCTTTAAGCTGTAACGTTCCACTCTTCATTCATTCTATTCTCCTCAACCCTCAAACCACCTCAGCTCCTGGGAGAGGCTCTAGTACAGCGGTCCTCAACCTGTGGGTTGCAATCCACAGGAACTGTATTAAAGGGCTGTGGCACTAGGAACGTTGAGAACCACTGCTCTAGCAGCTCAAAAGTGAGGATATCATGTGTCTGGAACCCTTGTTGAAAGAGCGATGATTGGATTATCTGTACTATAAGACTCTTTGGGACCATAATTTCATTCATTTGACAAGTATTTGATGAGTACCTTGCAAATGCTAGGCACTGTTCTAGGCACTAGAGATATATACCAGTGAACAAAACAAAGTCCTTGTTTCTGTGGGGCTTATATTCTAATATCGTCATATGCTGTCAAATATTCTATCTACAAAATGTTAAGGGTATCTGTGCTGTGCTGAGTGATCTTCTGTCATTGCCTGTGTTTTGAGTCTCAATACATTTGATCAAGACTATACTTAACTCTCATTTTTGCCTCCTATCTAGTTCACTCTACAGATGATCTGGGTTCAGGGCTTTGAAATACAGCTCTGATTACATTATTTCCCTACTTGAAAAAACCCCCTCAAAACCTCTACATCCTCACCTCTGTTGCTTACCAAATAAAGTCTTTACCCCTTAGCCTGTCATTTTAAGTCCTCCATGAGCTGGCTCCCACCCATTTTTGGAAAGTTATCCTTCAGCTGTTTCCTTTTATGGACTCCGCATTCTCTCTTACACCTTCTCAACTTGGAAACCTCTGCCTGGACTATTCCACACAAACTCTGCCTATAAAAAGCCTCCCCACCCTTTGTGGCCCAAGTTACAAACCCTCCCTAACTGGAAATTCTCTTTTCCTCCTGATTTGCACGGCACCTTTTACTTTCCCGTGCTCTGTCTCTATTATACTCTGCCTTGTGTTGCAGACTACTGTCTTAATTTTTAAACCTAAACATGAGAGACTTTGGAGCAGGAAGAACACTTTAGCCTTTTCAGTTGTTTTTCTCCTTCAGAAGTTTGTCTATGAATCTAGTCTCACCTTTTAGAAAAAGATAGAAAAACCTCAGCCTCTTTCCAGTGCTGCTTTTACATGATCACATCCCTGCTTCTGTTGGTATAGGTGGGCATGCAGCTAAGATCAGAGCTCATCACTATAAGTTAAAATCATGCAATGTCTTCCAATGTATATAACTGAACCTCTGCCATCCCATTGGTGGATTTCTTGAACTGAATTTATTGTTATTTTTACAGAGACATTCTTACCATCGTTCTCACTATGATCCTCCACCAAGCCGACAGGCTGGAGGTCTGCCCCGCTTTCCTGGGGCCAGAAGTCACCGGGGAGCTCTTATGGATTCCCAGCAAGCATCAGGGACCATTGTGCAAATTGTCATCAATAACAAACACAAGCATGGACAAGGTAAGGGACATCCTCCTTTCATGCAATTCCACATTTCGGCTTTATCAGCCCTGGTCTTTAGAGGGCTGGAGCTAAGACAAGACTCTTTCTCTGACAAAGATCAAAGGGGAGGGGAGAGGTTTGATAGAGGGAGGGTAAAAGGCAGGACCACACCTATGGAGCATATTGCAAGGGTATAAATCAGATCTGTCAAGTGTAGAACATAAATGTCTTAACACAATAATCAAGTAAATGAGGCGAAAGCTATGTTGATTGGTTTGACATGAGCACGTCTGATTGTATAAAAAAAATCAACACACTGTACTCCACATACACATAAATGTATTCATGATCTATGTGTTATGGCTTAATAAAAAAAAAAGAAAGAAAGAAATCACACATTCAGACATGGCTTGCTTACCTTCAAGTCTACAAAATGAGTATGGACACTTAAGGTTTCCCTAAATGCAGCCAGAAGAACATAGTTAAGGCAGGCCCCTTTGCTTGTGAAGCAGGCTCTAGAATTTTCTCACTTGACCCCAAAGGTTGGAGCTGTTTGGTAAAATTTCTTTTTTTTTCTTTCTTTTTATATGTCACCCTCAGTAGAGTGCTGTGGTATCACAACTCACAGCAACCTCAAACTCTTGGGCTCAGGCGATTCTCTTGCCTCACTCTCCTGAGTAGCTTGGACTGCAGGCACCCGCTACAATGCCTGGCTATTTTTTTTTTTTGGTGTAGTTGTCATTGTTGTTCTTTGAGCAGGTCCAGGCTGGGTTCGAACCCGCCAGCCCCAGTGTACGTGGCTAGCACCCTAACCACTGAGCCTGGGAAAATTTCTTGAGAATTTAACAGAATGAGAGGTTATTCATTTTCTCGTAGGCCTCCAACATTCAAAGGCACAAAGTGCCAAACACGTCTGAAATTCTTTTCTATACCTTAGAAATAGCAGTTCTCATACTTCAATGTACCCTAGATTCTCCTGGGGCTCTAGTTAAAAGTATACAGTAGAACCTCCATACTTGATCACCTCTTATATTAACCACCCCCTTAAGTTGATGTAACTTTCATAGACCAGACATGCACCACGTGTACATATCAGTACAGTAGGCTTGGTTCCTTAGGTTGACCACCTCTGTATGTTGACCAGTTTGTCACAGTCCCTTGGGGGTCAACTTACAGAGGTTCTACTATATATTTCTGGCCCTACACTCAGAGATTCTGGTTCAATGTGTAGCATAGGAGATTATGAGTAATCCAGTGAAAAATCCAGAAGCCACCTGGCTGAGCATCAGGAAAAATGATCAGGTTAACACTGACATGTAGCCGACCCAGCCAACTAACTAGTGGCAGCAGGCACCTGCGGACATCCATGGTCCCCATTTCTTTTTGCACATAATTCTCTGGCTTCCACCCCTCCTAGTAGCAGGAATGGGGGAGGAGAAATTCAACCAAACAATTGACTGCTTGTTACTTTTTTAGGCGTCCTGTCAACCAGCTCATAGGAGCAAGAGCTCAGCTGGTTTCTTTTTATAAAACCACAAACATGTTTTGTTTCCTTTAAAGGGAAAACAAATCAAAGGCAGTTCTCTGAAGGGGTTAAAAGCAATCAATTATTAAACCAAATGATTGAATAACATGAGTGAAAAACAATCCGTTACAAAGAACTCCTACCATAAATCGCAACAAAGGTAGTCAAGCCAAAGCTAGTTGATCACATCTGTTACTAGTTAGATGTAAATTTCAGATTACAGATAAAAAACTAAATGCTTTTGAAACTTACAGGCTTAAAAGACCATTCAAACTAAAACTTTTAATAAAGAATGGTGGTGTATTAGAAGAATTGGAAATATTTACTATCTATCTGTGTTTGATTTGAAATTTATTATTTTTAAGTTCCAAAGCATTCTGATACAAGTTTTATGAAATAAGGAGGAGGAGTTAGGTGACGATGCAGTTTGATTTTCAATCCTAAATTGCCTCCAGTAGATTCCATTTGCTCTGAAAGTATTTCAAAGCTGTTTTTAAAAAGTGTGGGGAAATATTCTTTGAAAATCCTAAATCCCATAATTTCCACAAGTCCTCTTTATTTTTAGGGCAGAGGCGCATCCCTTGATTTTTCTCCTAGTCCTACAAAACCCACAGCTGGTTTACATTTATTCATTTGCCCCCATTGATTTGGATGCAGCGGTCCACCTTTGACCTTTCTACTATAGTTCACTTGAGAATCACTTGTCCCCACTTCCAACTCTTAACTCCCCAGATAAATGATTGAAAATCATCTTGGGAATTTTTTGGTGGGGAGAAGGCTGAGTTTCTCTCTATAGAGTTGAGCTCACCCTGTTTTAGTGCAGCATGTGGGCTCTCACCCAGTCTGGACTCTTCCCTTATTCCAAATATTTAGGGGAGAGAAAATCTAGATAGATAGATAGATAGATAGATAGATAGATAGATAGATAGATAGATAGATCGATCGATCACTGGGAATCCTGTCTGCCCTGCGTGTCAGCATGGCTCACCGTTTTCCTTAGTTTGCCTGCTAATGATGGAGCCCTCCGAGATACATCTACTTGGTTCTGTGTTACAGTCAAAGAGGAGAAGTGGTGGGACTCTACCATTTTGAACTTGAATCCAGCCTAAATGTCCTTTAGGCAGACAGTGGACTCACTTGATCACATTGTTTAGAAGGGAACGTCACTGTCTGGGGAAAGGAGAGAAGAGATGCGGATGGGGAGAGAATGACCTATCTGGCCTCTTTTGTATGATCCTTTTCACAGCCCTGAGCCTCACAGTTGAGGTGTCGAGTCTATTCTATTGCACTGCAAAGTAAGATTGGGAGCTTCTCTGGTTTGGGTTCTTGGAAATCTTTACGTGGATTGACCCATTACAGTGCCCAGTATTCTAGCAGCCCTTGCTAAGGATAGGAAAGGGCAGCCAGCAATCATCCATATTTCTTAATGTGACCCAGTGGACGTGATGAAAAAGAAATAGCCCAATGATTCATCCTTCTGAGGCCATTGTCTTGCAGCCAAATCTCTCAGTTCCTAGGAACGCCCCAAGTGGGCCTATTTCTCCCTGCCCCCGAGCCCCGCCTGAAGTGATACAACTCACTCTAGAGATGTTGTTGATTGGGATGCCGACAGGTTTTCCTGGGTGTGATGAGGTGATGGGAATAATGAGAAACACACCCAGGCTCGGTCATGGCTTGAAATCTCCAGGATGTCCCTGTACTTTTAAAAAGGAAAAGAAGTTATTCTCAGACTCCCCATTGGCAGCCCTGTACAGTTCTGATCCTGGAACCTAGCTCCATGCCTTACAGTAGAAGCTGGATATGTTTTGGGTTAATTTGCTCAGAAGGACGTTCCTGTGGCTCCTTCCCTTTATAGGGCACTCAGCCTTTAGTCCAAATGTTTGGCTCTTTATTTTTTATTTTTATTTTTTTTGAGACAGAGCCTCAAGTTGTCACCCTGGGTAGAGTTCTGTGGCATCACAGCTCACAGCATCCTCCAACTCCTGGGCTCAAGCGAGTCTCCTGCCTCTGCCTCTCAAGTAGCTGGGACTACAGGCACCTAGGTAATTTGTGAAGGGACAGCCTTATATGCCTCTAATCTTTAGGCAGTTTCCTCAGTTTCCCCTACATGGAGACTGTAGAGATTTGGCTACAACTAATCACTGTCTTTTCCATTGATATCCTTTGGCAGATGCCCAGCTATTTTTTGGTTGTGGTCGTCATTGTTGTTTGGCAGGCCCAGGCTGGATTAGAACCCGCCAGCTCAGGTGTATGTGGCTGGTGCCTTAGCCACTTGAGCCACAGGCGCTGAGCCATGTTTGGCTCTTTCAAAGCCCCTCAGAAAACATGGAGCCAGTGACTTCACTTCCCACTCAACAAATGTCAGACTGCCGAAGGATATCAATGGAAAAGACAGTGATTTCTCTACAGCCTCTGTGTAGGGGGGTAGACTGAGGAAATTGCCTAAAGATTAGAGGCATATAAGGCTGTCCCTTCACAAATTACCCAGGAGGCATTAGTCCTTTCCTTCTCAGTCTCATTCTTAGTACCTTCCTTCCCACACCAGGGAGTAAATCAGCACCACTAAGTTCTATACCTATATATGTTTGTGGATGATATTCTCATAGCATTGAACATTCTGCATGGATTCGCTTCAGGATCTGGAATAGAACCAGGTGTAGGGGCTTGAGCCAGGCATGGTGGCTCACTCCTGTAATCCTAGCACTTTGGAAGGCTGAGGCGGGTGGATTGCTCGAACTCAGGAGTTCGAGACCAGTCTGAGCAAGAGGGAGACCCTGAGTCTACTAAAAATAGAAAAACTATCAGGATCTGGAAGAAACTTGCCCTTTGGGAAGAGCAATAGATTTTGCATCTAGATTTTGCATCTAGAAAGCAAATCTCTCTAGGAAATTTTCATGCCTGGTAGCACTTCAACTTGGACCATACACATCTTTCACAGAATTGCAGATGTTAACACTACATTTTACTAGAGATTTCTTATCAGACGCCCAGGACAGATAGAACTCTGATTTCATGTGTTTGTTCATTTCTCCATTTTAAAAACTATTTGTGAACTGCTGACTACATATCAGACTATAGTGAGTATCCAGAGGCCTCTGCTAAAGAATCTGGGGAGCTATTGACAGTAGAATGTGGGCCAAGCAGTTTTGTGGCCACAGAGACTGCTCTGTAAATGTATCTCCACGGCCATGAGAAGAACAACGGATACTTGATATATTAAGGAGTTCAAGGTTTGGATTTTGAGCATAGGGACACATTCTAGCTCCATAACTTGTTCAGTTTCCATTTCTTTGTTCTCTTCCAGTGTGCGTTTCCAATGGAAAGACCTATTCCCATGGCGAGTCCTGGCACCCAAACCTCCGGGCATTTGGCATTGTGGAGTGTGTGTTGTGCACTTGTAATGTCACCAAGCAAGAGTGTAAGAAAATCCACTGCCCCAATCGATACCCATGCAAGTATCCTCAAAAAATAGATGGCAAGTGCTGCAAGGTGTGTCCAGGTAAAAAGGCGAAAGGTGCGTTGGTTGGAGGCTCTGCCTTTGGTTGACTAAAATCCTCACATAAGTCCTTCTTTAAGCATCAGAAACATAATCAGTCTATCATATAATTATAGAGATAATACTTCTAATAAAGATGAACTTTGTTCTCTCTTCTTTTGAAAGACTGACAAGATGGTCGCTTGGAAGAAATTTACTGCTCAGAAATATACTGGGGATTTGCTTACATCTACCGATACTTCCATGAGCCCTAACTGCCAAACTTGTCTCTGCTTTCCTAAATAGTAGAAAATTTACTTTGTCATGATTATTAGGAAGAATAGTAGCACCTTTCATTTACGTTACAATTTAACTCATCAAAGCACAATCACATCCATTACTCTTTGACACAGGATGAGAGTTACAGTGGAAGGAGACTGGGTGCTGGTCTAAATCTAAGTTGTTATATGACCTGAGAAATGTGCGCTATCCATTCTGGGCTTCATCAGCCTTATTTGTACAATAAAGTTTGGAACATTTGATCTCTAAGCTCCCTCCTACACTAAAATCCTATAATTATAGTGTTAGTTCTCTTTTGAAGATAAGAAAACTGAAATGCATAAAGTGACTTGCCCAGAGTTATGCAACTAACTGATAATAAAATCGAGGCCTAGAACCTTGATGGTTTCCAGCTTATTTTCTTTTCTAGACCGATACAAAATGTTAACTGATTTAAAAAGGTAAATTATTTAAATGGTGGTTTTAGAACATGAGCTACATAAAAATACAGTCCATAGCATTGGAGTCAACACAGTATAATTTATTCAGCATTTTCACATAGACCTGTAGTTCCCAAACGTATCTGCACATTGGGATCCCCAAAGAGTGTCTAGAACTGCCTGTGTCTCATCCCCAAAGATTATGATTTAATTGATTTGAGGTGCAGCCTAGGCTTTGGAGAGTTTAGAATATCCCCAGGTGATACTAATGGGCAAGAAAAGTTTGGGAACCACTACTGGAGGCCCAGGGTGTTTATGGTCCTGCTACACCAAGTGTGATTCATGGACCAGCAGCACCTAGAGTAGTGGTTCTCAACCTTCCTAATGCCACAACCCTTTAATATAGTTTCTGTGGGTCGCAACCCGCAGGTTGAGAACCACTGAGAACTAGTTGAAAGTGCTGACTCTTTGGCCACCACCCCCAAACTTCTGCATCAGAGTCTGCATTTTAACAAGATCCCCAGGTGACTCTAATAGACATTAAAGTTTGAGAAATGCTAATTTGTGGTATAAACAAAATCTTTCTCAGTGTGACAACCCCATATTCTAGAGTAAGCAGAGGGCAAAGGTGTGGATAGGAAGGACAGGAGCCATTTGATATGGAGTTGAGAAATAGAGCATTAAAATTATGAGGAAATATATTAATTATAGGTATGGAGAGAGCACATTCTAAGGTTTTGTGGCTGTTGGGGTTACAGAGACATGATGACCTATTATGCCTTCCAAATCTGTTTCACTGGATCCCCAAATCTCTTAGTGTCACTAAGTGGCAGTTCCACTAACACAGTGTTCTCTCTCTCTCTCTCTCTCTCTCTTTTTTTTTTTTTTGAGACAGAGTCTCACTGTGTCACCCTCGATAGAGTGCTATGGTGTCACAGCTCATAGCAATCTTAAATTCTTGGGTTTAAGTGATCCTCAGCCTCTCAAGTAGCTGGGACTACAGGTGCCCGCCACAGTGCCCCGCTATTTGTTGTTATTGTTGTTGTAGTTGTCAGTGTTGTTTAGCAGGCCCAGGCCAGGTTCAAACCCACCATCCCAGGTGTATGTGGCCAGCTCCCTAACCACTTAGCTATGGGGGCTGAGCCAACACAGTATTCTCTTTTGCCAAGGGTCTAAATTTTTTAAAAGTAGTACAACAAGATCATTTCAGAAGAAAACTAGTAGTTCCTTAAACTATCCTTTCTAATTTGAATCTTAGACCTTCAGACCAAATCCCATTTCATCATGCTTTGTTTTTTATTGATGCAGGTGATTTAAATAAAAGTAAAATAATCAAAAAAAACTTGTGCAAGTAGGCCACACAATAGGCATTGCTTTTTAAGTAATTGCCCTATCAGGTTGGTAATGTTTATTAAAATATTTGCCTAAATAATTACCCTTCTGGAAATCCTAAGTAATCAGAAGCACTCATAAAGATATACAAACAAGAATTTTTGCTGCAGTGTTGTTTATAATAGTGAAAAATTGAAAACAATCTGGAAATCCACCAATATGAGAATGGTTAAATAATTTATGGCTTGTTTGTACTGTGGGGTACTAATATAACCATTAAAAATCATTGTAGGTTAAGATTTAATGGCATAGAAAGATATTTGCAATATATTTGTTGAGTAAGAAGAGCAAATTAAAGAATGTGTATTATGGCTCAGTGCTCTTGCTCAGTGGTTAGGGCACTGGCCACATACACCAGTGCTGGTGGGTTTAAACTTGGCCCAGGCCTGCTAAACAACAACAACAACAGCTGGGCATTGTGGTGGGCACCTGTAGTCCAAGCTCCTTGAGAGACTGAGGCAAGAGACTTGCTTAAACCCAAGAGTTTGAGGTTGCTGTGAGCTGTGACACCATAGCACTCTACCCAGGTCGACAGCTTGAGACTCTCAAAAAAAAATGTATATTATGATCTCACTTTTTGTGTTAAAAAAGAAAATGCTTCTATATGCTAAGACTAAAAAAAAAATGGAAGGGTATATAACAGAATATTAACAGTGACCATATTTGGGGGACTGAATTATAGGTAACTTTCATTTTCCTGTGTTTATTTCTATTTCCTAAATTTTCAGTAGATAACATATTAATTTTGTAAGTAGAAAAAATAATAAAAGATATCATTTAGAAAACTGCCCTCCAGCTTCCCAGTTGGCAATATATTAAAGAGTCTGATTGACTGAACCAGTTTCTCTGGAAAAGCTGCTTTATCTACTTCCTTGCTGTGCTCCAGTGTGGAGAAATACATTTACTGAGCAATATGGAAGGAGAGTTTCTGTCCCATTCTGTGTATCTGTCTCTCAATGGGCCAGACATGGGTTTCAACATTTTGAACCACTCCTTGTGGTCACATTGCCTCAGAGGCATTATCCACATAGACCAGGGCACTTGTTCCAGGTCTGCACAGCATCAGGAGGTATGTACTCATTCATTCATTCAATCTGAAAATACGTGTTAAATACCTACAGTGTGTAAGACACTGCTGTAGACACTGAGGACAGAGAGATGAACAAGACAGACAAAGGCTACTTGTTGGCATAATCTTTGCATTTTAGTGGAGAAGAAAGACAGTGAACCTAAATCAATAAGGTAATTTTAGATTGTGAAGGATACTGTGAAACGAAACCAAACAGTATTAAGAGATTGTGGGGAGTGGGGGAGTGGTGATAGCAAGACGCACCTTCAAAAGAATGGTTGGGCAAAGTTTCTGTAAAGAAATGAACTTGAGTAACATCCTGAGTGATGTGAAAGGGTGAGAAATGGGAATGATCATGACATCACTGGCCTCTTAAAATAATAACACATGGCACAGAGAGAAAGGAACAAGTGAGTGAGGAGGGAAGAAGATGGAAGCAAAAAACAAAAGTAAAATCAGTTGTGTTGTGTCGTAAATAAAATTAACTAATAATCCAGCCAAAAGTTTCATTGTAATAAATGATCGTAAGCTTATACAATAACAAATTAGGGTCAAAATAAAGGCTTTGAGTTTTACCTCTCTTGTGCTCATAGAGGCTGGCTTTGTCTTGCATATCAGTGGCCACCTATGGATTGGGTTGGATAAGACTTCTACTTCCTGAAGGTTCTTCAACTCAATACTCACACCCTCTGTACCACCCCAATACCTGGAATTCCCATAATTACACACTCTTTGGGGTTATGGCATAAAAGACCCTATTAAGACTTAAAAGTTTCCTGGGCTTGGATAATACATCTTCATCTGTCATCACCACTTCCATAGTAATGGTTTCTCAATTTCTTAGTTCTGGAGAGCTCAGAACAGGAGCATTCTCATGGAAAGTGCAAATGGCCAGAAATGACTTCAAGCATGGCAGCCTTCCCCAAAAGAAAATGAGAGTAGGTGAAAGTGGATTAGAAAGCACCATGAGGTGGAGAGTATGGAAAGTGGAGGGTATTGCCAAGTAGGTAGTTCTAAAGGCAGACTTTTCTTTCCTTAGTATTTTCAAGTGCCAGCCAGGGTTGTGTCAGTAATAGGTTTTGTTGTTTGTAGAACCCTCTTATGCAGTAAATTAAGCTCTTGGAGGGGAGAGGGAGGTGGAGCAGGATGACTCTTCAGGCTCTGGGAAACCTTTTAGCATATTATAGGTACTGCTAGTGGCTGCATGGATTTCATAAATTGGTTATAGCTGTAACCACTGTTAAGCTGGTGAGCAGAGTTTAACAAACGAACTCAGCTCTCATCCTAAAGGTGATAATGCAGTATATAGAATTCCCTATACACTCAGTGACCTCCCTTCTTCCACCCATTTGAAAAGGGCTAGCCCGCAACCTCATAATTACCTAACATCACCAAAAAGACTGGCCTACGAATAATTAAATAGCTAAAGGGAAGGACAAAAGGAGAAAGGAAGCTTAATTCTAGGATAATCCACAAATTGAGTAATCCAATCTGGAATCATCAGGAGAAGATGAGTTTTGTTCACCACAGTGCCAAATGGAGATCGGGTCTGGAAAGCTAATCAGGTCACCAAGAGACATACAATAGCAATTTGATTACAACTTCTATTCCAAATTGTGTCTGATGGGCTAACAGCAAGTCTCCCTAATTAGAGTCACAGATCCAAAGCACTCAACATTCAACAGTTTCATCCACAACAATTCAAATATTCTTACAGATGGCTTCTGCACATAGTCAAAGTTTTCAGGGTATCCAAGTCTTCTCTTTGTTGTTCCTAATTTAAGTGTGCACTTTAAATACACAGTTGAACAAGGTACTGATTATGAGGCCAGCAAAGAAACTTAACTCACTGATAACCAAAGCAGGAGAAAGTTTTTTTGGTAGATAGCTAAGGAAAGGGGAAGCTGGAGTAGAATGGGGAGTACTAGGGGCCTGGAAGCTGAAATTCAGCGGTTTAGTTTACACATTAAATGATCCATAGTTGAGGGATTTGACCAGTTTTTTTGTGTCTCCCAACTGTTCATTTGGCATTGCATACAAATGACTAATCTGACATCTAGGTTTTGGCACTGGTGTTGATCCGGCATTATTGTTCCCCTTACAAACAAATCGAAGAGCATTCAGAAATGTCAAGCCAATTTGGATAGATCCTTTGGGCAAGTATATGCACATAGATGAGTGTCATGAATGTTTTCTAAGTATACCTAAATGATGTCAGGAAAGTTAACTAAGGCCCTTTGTCAGCCCATTCTCTGAGGCCTCTCTTGGCAACACTGGGTTGGACAGAACATGATCCTAACCCAGTAAGGAAAATTCTACATTTCCTTAAGTGCCTAAGAAATTTGTACCTGGCTACATTTTTCCTTCTCATGAAAGTCCACTTCTTAGTGACAGTGGTAGGGGGCTAGTGTTCCACAGGATTGTGGATTCTGTCAGGATATGGACTTCATTCACAGGTTATGTGGTCCTTTGGATTTGGTGGTGATTGTAGGGGCAATCTAAGCTAGGCTAATGAAATAGGAGTAGAATTTCTATCTCTGAAAGAATGTTCTTCTTAACTGTCCACTTTTGGTAAGTGTGAGATGTTATAAACAGTGAGATTGACAAATGCACAAGTTTACTTCTGGTTTTAGAAATCATGACAAAACTCTACTTGCTTCCTGATTCCAGAAGAACTTCCAGGCCAAAGCTTTGACAACAAAGGCTACTTTTGTGGAGAAGAAACAATGCCTGTGTATGAGTCTGTGTTCATGGAAGATGGAGAAACTACCAGAAAAATAGCACTGGAGACTGAGAGACCACCTCAGGTAGAGGTCCATGTATGGACCATTCGAAAGGGTAAGCAAGACAACATTCATTTCTTGTCATTGTAAGGGGGGCACAAAGAAAAAAGGTAAGATGCATCTTAATTTTGCTTCAACCAGTTCCTCTGGGTCAGAGTTTTTCTGATTGCTCAAAAACTGACACATGTCCAACACAGTTGGCATCATGGCCTACAAATTTACCATGGCCTATGCTAAAGATTAAGTATTGACTCCCAGGGTTTCTAAGAGTGTCTTTCTCATTTCACATAAAGTTGGAGAAGTGATTCTCAACCTGGCTACGCATTGGAGTCATCAGGGAGAGTTTTTTGTTTTTTTTTTTAAATATATAAAATGTCTTGGCTGTGCCCCCAGAGATTCTGATTAGTTGGTCTGAGGTGGGGCCTAGGCATCAGTGTTTTTTCTTAAAGCTCCATGAGTGATTCTAATGTGCAGCCAGAGTTGCAAACTACCAAACTCTAGTCTACCATTCTTTCCAGTAAAGCTCAACAAACATGAAAATCCATTCATTCAGTGCCAGCCAAGTCCCTAGAATCATGCCGTATATTCTAAGGTTTAAGGCAAATTTAAACCATCATCCCTGCCCTCAAGACAGTTACAGTAGTCTCACTGAAGACCATGCCAGTCATGATGTCCAGCTCCTTTTCTGATTAGTCACAGGGACCACCACAGTCACATTCTGTTTATTGTGATCTTACAGCTATCCTAACTATTCAACAGGTTCATAATTAGTTGGGTTAGGTTTTCTAGGAGTCCAAATGTAGAGGTGCTATTTCAATTGGAAAATATTACACATCTTTTTGCTCCTGGCTCCCACATCAGGCTCAAGAGTGCGCAAACTTTAGTATGCTTCATCATCATGCAAGGAGCTGGTTTAAAATGCACATAACTGGCCCCATCCCAGAGATGCAAATTCAGTAGACCTTGGATATGGTCTGAACATTTGCGTGTTTAACAAATAGGCATATGATTTAAATGCAGGTGGCACTTTGGATGATACTTCGAGAAACACTGTTCTAGTACTTATAGGGCTTTTTTTTTCCTGTCTCCTTTCATAACAGCCTTTCTTTCACTAAAGAATGAGTTCTTTCCTCCTGCTTAAAAAAGATGCTTGAACATACATATGTTTCCTATCTATGCTTATTTTTTGCCCTATACATAGGAGTGTTTATTTTGTATTTCCAACTCCCCAGATCATCCCTAATTGGTTGCGTAGGACTAGGCACAGGTCTGTTGGCTTCCCCAGCAGTGGGTCCACTATTCGGCACCCCACATCTCTCACCCCACAGAGGAGTGTGGATGGTTTTCCACTTGCTAGCATAGCATCTAAATATCCATTTATTCACAGTGCTGGGTTATCAAGGTCTGTGCTTGGTGGACAGAGAAAAACTCAGGCTTCGTCTACTTTGCCCCATTTAAATAGATCACTTAAGGTTTATGTAAGTGGGCTACAACACGACGTTCCTTAGTATGTGGGTCACTATGAAAGTTTTGAGACAGACTGTGTTGTGGTCCATTATTTCACGTCCAAGAAACACAGTCAACAGCGTCCTTTCTGATTCACCCATGCAAGTTTCAACCTGCTCAGCTTATAGGTGTTGCTGGAAGGGCTTCACTTGTTTTTGTCCATATGGATTTTACATTTCTTGATTTTTGTGTATATCAAAACTTTCGTAATGACCTCCACACAAGGCAGCTGTCAGTGATTTACCTTTTATTGTGATAAATGCTATTTAGCCGAAGTTGAGACTGGTGGCCACTCTATTTTAACTCTCCCCATTTTTTAAAAGGGAAGGCTAAAGGAGCTATGAATATTTCTCAAAGAAAAATATGCTTTTCAGTGAGTTCAGGAGCAGGAGTGGCTTCTCCGGTTACACAGACAACCTGCCTGCAGTCCTACTGCCAGCCAGCTGTCATTTCTTAGCCAGGAGGGCAGCCCAGTGGTTGAGCAGGGACATAGTCTACCCAGATTTGGGGCAAGATTAGAATTTCTAGTACCGTCTTTGGCTGCGGAAGCTCCAACCAGCGCCCATGCTTGACTCCATGCAGCTTTCCCTAGGAGGGGGGTCCCCTAGTGAGCAGCACTATCTTCCTTATCTTCATCTCCTGCAGAAGCCAAGGGGAAGCCAGTGAGCCAAGGAAACAACTGGAGTCAGTTATAACCCTTGAGCCATCCAAGTTCCCTGTTAAGCACATTACACAGCCCAGCTCGATACTCTTAAGCCCTAGTAATGAGATGATATGCTCAGTCCAAGCAGAAAAAGAGGTTGGTGTCTCCAAATACAGTGTTTGACCACCTGCACCCATTTTTTGCTTGCCCCCAGGCATTCTCCAGCACTTTCATATTGAGAAGATCTCCAAGAGGATGTTTGAGGAGCTTCATCACTTCAAGCTGGTGACCAGGACAACCCTGAGTAAGTGGTACCTCTCCTCACTCCTTCCTGGCAAACACATCCAGTTTTCAACATAGCATAGCCATTACCTGAAGTCCCTCTGCATTCTTAGTGAACTTTAGCATCACTCAGGGTCACCATTAGAGGATATTCTGTCTCTTCTCCTGGTGACTTAGTGAATGGGCTGTCTGAATGAAGTTGATCTGAAAAGCCTGGACGTGTGAATACAAACCCAGATGTGCTCTGAGCATAAGCTGCTTCAGGTCGAGGCTTCCTAATGTCTTTACTGAAACTGCTAAGCCCAGAGTCTCAAGACAGTTGGAGAGGTTCACAAGATTCCACATCAGGTATATTTGCGGAGACTTACATCTGGAAGGCTATGTCCTCTGGTAGTGGGTATGAGAGACAGAGAGAAAATGAATGCATATCAATTCCCATGTGGTATCGGAGCTCTTTGACTCTTTGGGAACCGGCCCTGGGTGGTAATGTTTTTTAAAAACATTCAGGCACTTAAGAAGACTTGTAGCTCTCCCACTTTCTACACTAGGTGAAGAAGACTTGTAGCTCTCCCACTTTCTACACTAGGTGGAGCCTGGGGACTAGATACTAGGCACAGGGCCTGGGGAGCATTTGTAGTGGAAGAAAAGGCACACAATTTCTATCCACAGGGAATTCTAATGGGCGAGACAGAACATGAAAATGTCTTCAGTATGAATTAGTATAGTTCTGAGGAGTTAAATACCTAAGTGCTCAGGGGAATCTGCAAAGAACAATAAGATGAGAGCCAGGTGGGCTTAGTCGGGGAAGGCTTCGGGGAGGAGGTGTGTTTTGAAAGAGAAGGGCGTGACTGGGCAACAGGTCAGGAAATCAGGCCAGGAAGAGGGTGTAGCCGAAAAGAAGACTCAGACAGGAGCAAACAAGAAATGTGGGTGGGGGTGAGGAATGCTCACAAAGGCCATAGAGGGTGCACTAAGAGATGAGAAGAGTTTGGAGGTAGGAAGTAGTCAGAGGATCTGGAAGAACCCAGTGAAAAGGTCAGATGTAAGGCAAGTAGCACTGGTAGTTGGTGCAAATTTACCAATGGGAGTGATGTCAAATGGTGCTTTGGAAAGATGTCTCTGGGCTATCGGATGGATTCAGTAAGCACCTACTTTCATAAAGCCAGATTATGAGGAGCCCAATTCACCATGCTAAGAAGTTAGACTTGATCTACAGGCCAGAGAATCCCAGTGGAGGATTTTAAGCAAGTGATCAGTACATTTAGATCTGTTTTTAAGAAAGAGGTTCTTGCTGTGTGGAGTGAAAAGTAGACTATTAGTGAAAAAGCTGGTGATGGTCTGAATTGGAAAGTGATTATAGTATATTAAATCATTGAGACGGGGGAGGAGAGGTCACTGTGAGACATTTCTGTGGTTAAATCAACAAGATCAGTATCAAAAGAGAGAAATGAATTTGGAATGACTCCAATATTAACAACTTTATAGACTGGGTGAATACTAATGCCAGTGAGGAAAAGTGATGAGTAAGTAGGTATTGAAAAGAAAAGAAAGAAAGAAAAATAATTTCACTTGGAACATGTTTAAATTAAGAGGCTTAGGGGCCATCTGAGCAGAGTTATCCAATAGGTAATTGTGAAGAGAGTTGATGAAGGTCAATTGTTTCTCTTGTGCAAGACAGGGAGAAAATAAATTGGACAGTATGAGAATTCAAATGGAAGAGTTGGGAGTCCTCACATGTGAGTGAGGAACTGAGGAGGCAGAATCTAGGTCACAGGGGTCCTCAAACTTTCTAAACAGGGGGCCAATTCACTGTCCCTCAGACCGTTGGAGGGCCAGACTGTGGGCCCCGGGATGAGTCAGCTGCTAAGCAGGATAGGCAGCGGGTGGCAGAAACACCCGGCAGGCCAGATAAATGTCCTAGGCGGGCCACATGTGGCCTGCAGGCAGTATTTTGAGGATGCCTGGTCTAGGATCTCAGGATCAATTACATGATGTTTCAAGTGATATCTTTTAGTTCATACTGTGACCAAGGTACTGTGCTAGGCTCCAGGGGACTTGAGAGAGGATTTTGATGTACTCTGTGCCCATAACAAGATTTGGGTTGTATAATGGAGTAGATGGTGTGTGCCTCAAACTGTGTGCAGTGGAAGGATTGGGTCATGATATCCTACAGGACCACCTGGAAACAAAGAAGAACAAGCCTGACTCCTCCATGTAATGAGCCCACCAGAGCCTGGCACATGATAGAGATTCAGTCAGAGCTGCTTCCTTGCCCAACCCCTCTTCTCCTTTTCCATTCTACCTTTCCACTGAGTCAGAGAGAATAGGAAAAAGGGAGGAATCCGAGGGAAAAGGGGGCAGAGAAATCGAGTCCACAGGGAAGGGTTTTTCGTATTTTCATATTTTTCATATTTTCATGTGGTTAGGGAAAGAAAAGAGGTTCCAAACCTCTTTTGTTAGAATTGAAAGAAGTTGGCTCACCTTGGACTAGGAGTTCTCTGGGTTATAGCACCATGAGCACGAGAATGAAAGGAAGACTGAGGAGGGTATCCAAGAGTGGGCAGAGGCAACAGGAAATGGAAGTAGGGCAGCCGAGTTTATCTAAACTGGAACGGGATCCCACGGGGTATATGAGAGTAGAACACTATAAGGAGCCATAGGAGGGGACTTAGGGGCGCAAAGGGAGTGTAAGGACAGCATGTGGACCTAGGAGAAAGCAGAGGTGAGAAGTTTTGACAAAGGGTGGCAGGAATAGAGAAGAGTGGTAAATAATAAAGTAACCCAGACCAATATTTGGGGCTGCTAAGAGCAAACAAAGCTCCAGTAATGCAGTAGGTACTGCTTTTCAAAATGCCCTTTTTTGATCTGGTGTCAAATAAACCACCTAAAACAGCTAACAAACAAGTAGTGGAGCATTTTACAGATGCTAAATGTACTGTCAAAATTCCCGGAATAATACTTCGCTTTTACTCTTGAGGAGGCAATCATGTATTAGTCCTGGGATTCTTACAAATGCTTCGTGTTGAAATGAAAACTTGGTGGCCCATTTTGCATATCTGCTCCCAGAAAAGTGTTTTGGAGACTGTTTTCCTGAAACCACCTGGCATGTGTATTTCAGCTGCCCTGGTGGGGTCCATGAGTAGGTGGTAAGGATGGGGTATACTGGGTCTATTCCTATTTTGCTCTGCTCTCTTTTTTACGCTCTCTTCTGGCCACTCTGTTTGCCTTTTAGGCCAGTGGAAGATATTCACCGAAGGAGAAGCTCAAATCAGCCAGATGTGTTCAAGTCGTGTGTGCAGAACAGAACTTGAAGATTTGGTCAAGGTTTTGTACCTAGAGAGATCTGAAAAGGGCCACTGTTAAGTGAGACAGACAGTATTGGATAGGGTAAAGCAAAAAAAAAAAAAAAAATTCAAGCTGCAGCTGGACTGCAGGCTTAGTTTGCTTAAGTCAACAGTACCCTAAAACCCCAAACTCAAATGCAGTCAGTTATTCACGCCATGCACAACATAACTTGCTCATTTATGTGGAGTGGTGTGTCAGCCCTCAAACATCTCCTCCAAAAAGACTAGAAGAGTCTTGAATTCTTTGTAGGAGGAAGAGGGATAGAACACCATAACACTGCTGTCTAGTATCTTGGAGAATCACATTTCTTTACAGGTTAAAGACAAACAAAACCCCAGGGTTTCGATTTAGAAAGTTACTCAAACAAAAGAAAGAGAAGGGAATTGCTTAGTAGGAGTTCTGGAATATAGAACAATTACTTGTATGAAATTATACTCTTTGGATTTTAGAATGTCTTGTGTTTTAAAAAACAATTGACTCCCCATCCTCATATACACACCCACACATGCACACCCACGTGCACATTAAACTACAGCCTCCATTCTGAGGCAGAGCTAGCCGAGACCATCCTGCACTTTCCCTCTCTCGGCTCCCAAGTAAGTAGCTTGGAGGGTGTTAGTGCCCAGGAGAATACATAAAGAATTGTGAGTAGAAGGCTCTGCCCTTAGGTCTCTAATGTGGCTACTGAAGTCACCAACTGGAGTGGTAAGGTGAAGAGTAAGAACATCATTTCATGGCCTTATCCACTTAGACGTGGTAAATAACTTATCCCTGATGATATCCATTTTCTTTTCTCTCTAAACCTGTGGGGCCTCCAGAAAGAAGTGAGAATTAAGTAAAATCTTCAGAAACTGAATCCAGAAAGACAAAGTAAGTGTTGAAGAAAAGAGTTGATAGAAGTAAAAAAGGCCATCTTTGTGTTTTCACATCAAAACAATCTCCATCAATTAATAGATCAGTACTCACTAATTTTCTTAAGGCCACAGTTGTCTAGCCCGAAAACTAAGGTTAAATGATTAAATTGTGGAAGCTCCTTAAAAGGGCATTTTTCCTTTGTCTCCACTTACAGGAGTGGCTCAGTCCTCACTAGCTTCTGCAGTTTGTTAAGAAAATTATTCTTCCTTCTTAGGGAGCTAGGAAGTCTGATAAATATCTTTCTTAAACCTTCCTACCATCCTTGCCTTGTCCATCAAATGTGAATTTTAATCAAGGATTCTGGAGAAGGCTGCTCCGAAAATGTCTACTTGCAGCCGAATACCAGAGCATAAATGATCTAGTCTGAGGTCTGGCTTTAGAAATCATCTTTGTGGGAAACTTCACAGCAAAGACATCAAGTCTACCTTCTAGATTGGTCGTTCCCTCTGAGGGACATGAATGAACTCTAGTGAGTACTTAGAGGTATTAAGGACCCAGAAATCCCATATTTCCTGCGCCATGACCATAAGTGAGAGAACTTTTTATTCCTTAGAGTGTTCAACACCAATAGGGAAAAATGTAAAAGGTCTGGTCTTTATGGCAACCTGGTATAAAGGAGTTGGTTCTCGTAAAAGCACACAAGGGCCTTGTGGTCAGGATTTCATAAGACAGGCCACTCACCAGGCCACCACACATTCTTGGAAGAGAGAGATAGGACATGCTGGGCAGAGCATTATTGTGTGTGTAGAGGGGGAGGCTTAAGCAGCTGCTGCCTGTCTCCCAGAGGTGGCAGTATTTCCATAATGTGGAGACCCGTAACCATAACCGGACCCTGAAGCAAGGCGGTGATTCCCCTTCCTGATGATTCACCCCAAAGCCTTCCCACCCAGGTGTTCTCTGAAAGCTCAGCCTTAAGGGAACACCCAGAGAGCTTCCCTAGATAGACTCCTGCCCTCAGGTGCTGGGACACACCTTTCCAAAGTACTGCAGGAAGCAGGAGCCAGGGAGCTGTGTTAAGTCAGCGTAGAAACCTTCCAGTGTTTGGTGTTGTGTAGGGAGTAGGACATAGGGAAAAGAGGCCAAGCTGCCTGTAGTTAGTAGAGAAGAATGGATGTGGTTCTTCTTGTGTATTTATTTGTATCATAAACACTTGGAACAACAAAGACCATAAGCACCATTTAGCAGTTGTAGCCATTTTCTAGTTAACTCATGTAAACAAGTAAGAGTAACATAACAGTATTACCCTCTCACTCTTCTCACAGGACATGTACCTCAATATGGTACTTATTTATGTAGTCACTGTATTTCTGGATTTTTAAATTAATAAAAAAGTTAATTTTGAAAAATCATCTGCAGTCATGTTGCATAAGTGATTGACTCTCTGGTCTATACTGACCTTGGACTGGGTAACATATGACGCGTGGGCCTGGTGGTTTCACACTAACCTTGACATGCCTCTCACACTGTAGCATAGTAGTTGAGAGTGTCAACTTTGCAGTCAGACTACCTGGATTTTTCAGCACAGCTCTGCACTTACCGACCGCGTTTGTCAGTCTCCCCAACTATAAAATCGGATACTAGGGGTACCATTTACCTTTGCCTGCAATCTTGCAGTGAGGTTTAATTTAGTCAATGCATGTAAACTAATTAGAACACTGTCCGATGAGTATTAATTTATAAATAGTGAGAGTTGGTTTGTGACTCTGGACATTCCAGGATGGCAGGGCACTGAAACTGGCCATTGATTTCTGGCTTCCCTTTACATCAAGATACTTAAGATAGTGAGTATAGAAGGCTGCTGACTTAAGTTTCAAGGGGGCCTCAGTTTGGGTCTGCTGCTCACAACTTTTTAGACAAAAATTTGTACAGGGATCAGAGTAAAATTTTTGTTACATGTGTTAATCCAAACTAAATTCCCTCAGAACTCCCATAGCAGCTAAATTTGTGTTGTCATAGAAGCCAAAACATGAAAGTGCTTCAAGAGAGTAGTCGAATCTGTCGAGTCCTGCTGAGATGTCAAATAACATAAAAACAGAAAAGCATACAGGGGTGTTAGCAACACAGAAGAAGAAAGGGATTGGGGGAGTGATTGGAACAGAGGCCAGACTGGGGAGGGGTAGGAGAAGTGAGTGGGGAGATGAGGAATTAGACAGCGGCTGAAGACAATTCTTTGGCAAAGGAGAGAGACAGCGAAGGGAGTAGCTGGAGGAGGATAGGGGGTCAAAAGAAAGTCTTTTTGTCTTAAAAATGAGAGCCATTTAGCCATATCTGAATAATGGAGGGAGGGATCCTATAAAAAGGAAAAGACTAATGATAGTGAGGAAAGGGGAGATGACCCTGTGGTGTGAGGTTTGTGAAAAGCCGTGCCTCCATTTTGTACTCCTGGAACTCTCAATTCTTGACCCACAACTGGGATGGAAGTTTGGACCTTGGTTGACAACCCCTTTGGTTGAGGTGAACCTAGTTCCCCCCATTTCTTATTTGTTCGGCCCCACTTTATATTTAGCATATTTTCTTCTGGGGTGGTGGGCTAGAAACCCCAATATTGCTCCACTTCCAGGGAGGGAACTGCAAATAACTCAAACCAGACAGCTTGCTTCCATCTTGCACGCTTCCCTTTCTCTGATCAGCCACATCCAAATTTCACCCAGGCTTGTCCAATTGGTCTCCCAAATGTAAACAGCGGTTTTAGGCTTTTGTTCTCACATCTCCTTGCAGGACCTTTCCTTCCCTATAATTTATACCCCCCCTGGTCGACTGTGATTTACAGAAAGCATCCAAGATCATCTTATAGGGGCCCGAGGAGAAGTCCTGGCTGGTACCACACCTTACCCACCCTTTTAATCCTTTCTTGATTTGATCCTTGAAGGTGATCAGAATATGTCACCCCCAACGTACCACTTTTGCCTAAGAATTATTTGGAGCTGAAGGCAATCAACAGATGTGGGGAGTTCTCTGCCATCGCCTTATCTACCTAAAAACAAGACATAAATTTCCCTTAAGGACGGTGCCCTACACACACACCAGGGAGAGAAGAGTGACTTATATAATTGAAGATGGGAAGTCAGCACCAAAATGAGTTTGCATAAACAGACCTACTAAAATAGCCTGTATCTTCCGTTAGTTCTCTCATATGATTTCTAATCACTTTACCAGAATTTATTACCCTTTGAAGCCCAAACCCTCTTTTCTTTGTTAAAAGGGCATATAAGCCCCAAGTCCAACCACTTTTTTGAGTTTCACTTCCTTTTTTTGTGAACTTCCGTGCACATAAATATTCATAAAAATTGTGTGTCATTTCTCCTCTTAATCTTTCATTAATATAATTTACAGGCCCCCCAATTGCTGAACCCAGGAGGGTAGAGGAAAAGTTTTTCCTGCCCAATATCCACCCGTATGATAAGCTCTGCTAGAAAAAAAATACCAAACCACTGTCTCCATCACCACACATCTGGCAGTCACCACTGCTGCCAACTGTGATATTCCTGGTGGGGCTGCTTCTGCTGACCTAGAGATGCCCCTATGGTGGTGGTGCTCTGGAATCCTCAGTATTCTCCCATAGCACTGGATCCTGTGTGCTAGTGGAGAGGACGCCCTCCTCCCTCCCCACCTGTGCTGTTGCATTCTGTCACCTTATATTAAACCAGTTAACAAATAGGTCTTGAGTATATATTTTGTGCACCAAAGCAGATTTTTTTTTTTGAGACAGAGTCTATATTGCCCTGGTAGAGTGCTGTGGCATCACAGCTCACAGCAACCTCAAACTCCCGGGTGCAAGCAATTCTCTTGCCTCAGCCTCCCAAGTAGCTGGGACTATAGGCACCTGCCACAATGCCTGGCTATTTTTTGTTATAGTTGTCATTGTTGTTTTTCTAGCAGACCCGGGCCAGGTTCCAACCCACCAGTCCCAGTGTATGTGGCTGGCACCCTAACCACTGAGCTACAGGCACGGAGCCACCAAAGCCGAACTTCTTATGCCCGAAGTCTTACAGAGTTTAGTACTTCAGTTTCCACTTTCAGCCCTGTTCTTAGACTTAATCTCTAAGATGTAGAGTCTGTGCCTCCAAGGCAAGCACAAGACTGTCCTCTGAATTCCTCTCCCCGTTAGGGCATAACTACCATTTCTATTACCTACCAAAATGCTCTTGCAAATTGACTTCCAGCAGCTGTTGTAACCCAGCTCTTTCCCCTGCCCACTCCTGTTCCCCAGCCCTCATCTGTTCCCCCCACCCTCTCCATCCCATTTCCCTCCTCCTCCCTTCTCCCCCCAGAGTCGACTCCAGGAACAAGGCAAGTCCCTCCTCCCCCCAGGGTGGCCGAGAACATGTTCCCAGGCCCCCTTCTTCCTCCTAGAGTTGCCAAGAACAAGCTTCAGGTACAAG
>CAUYQV010040687.1:0-45588 GCA_963574575.1 Galagoides demidoff
AGAGATGGGATCTTGCTATGTTGCCCAGGCTGGTCTCAAATCCTGGCCCAAAGCAATGCTCTCATCTGGGCCTCCCAAAATGCTCAGATTATAAGGGTCAGCCACCACACTGAACCTAAAATCTATTTTTTTAAATTGCAGGAATCAATAAGAAAAACATATATAACTTAGTAGAAAAATGGGTAAAAGTTTCAACACACACTTGAAAAAGAAGATAGTTAGGAAATAAACCTGTGAACAACATTAGTCTCAGGAAAATAATAAAATTTAAAATAACAATTAAAATAAAATATCAATATACACTTACAAAAACATCTAGAAAAAGGTAAAAAAAATCCACAAGTTAATGAGGATGTAGAGCAACGTTAGCAGTGATTTTTCAACCCTTGTGCCATTAGAGGATCTCAGGTGTACTAAAAAATTTTTAAAGATCCTTAGTTAAGGCTCGGCGCCTGTGGCTCAGGTGGCTAAGGCGCCAGCCACATACACCTAAGGTGGGGGGTTCAAATCCAGCCAGGGTCCGCCAAACAACAATGATGGCTGCAACCAAAAAAATAGCCCGGCGTTGTGGCAGGCGCCTGTGGTCCCAGCTACTTGGGAGGCAGAGGCAGGAGACTCGCTTGAGCCTAGGAGTCGGAGGTTGCTGTGAGCTGTGAGGCCACAGCACTCTACCCAGGGGACAGCTTGAGGTGCTGTCTCAAAATAAATAAATAAATAAATAAATAAAAGATCCTTAGTTAAATTAATTTGGAAAGACATTCAAAGCACAATAAGTATATTCTTTTTTTAACTTTTTTTTTTTATCAACATAATTTAAGTGTGCCAGGGAACTTTAACTATAGGTTCAAGTGTGCCATGAGATAAAAAAACATTTGAAAACCACTGAACTAGAAACTCCACACTCCTTGCAGACGGATAAATTGTTAGAACCCCATTGGACAACTCTCTGTCTGTATCTACCAAAGCTCAATGGATAAATATCCCATTATCCAGCAATTCAACTCCAAGGAATATACTCAATATAAATATCTACATTTGCTCACCAAGAGACAACTACTAGAAATTCATAACAAATGTACTAGCCTCTACTAGCAACACTATTTGAAATTAACCAAATAACCAAGTAGAATGATAAGTACATTGTGATACGTTCATAGGGCATGGAGGACAGGTCGGCAATAAAAACCAGTGATATTCAACATTAAGAATCAATGAATGCAGCTGCTCCATAAAAGAAATTTCATCTGTATAATTGATTCCACTACTATGACTAGTCTCTACTTTATTTTTTGTTTATTTATTTATTTATTTTAGAGACAGGGTTTTGCTATGTCACCCAGGCTGAAATGCAATGGTAAGATGATATACCACTATAACTTTGAACTCATGGGCTCAAGGGATCCTCCCATCTCAGCCTCCCTCTCAAGAAGCTAAGACTATCGGTGCACACTACCACGTCTAGCTGATTTTCTTATTGTTTGTGAACATGGAATCTCAGTATGTTCCCTAACATACTGGTTGGTTTCAAACTCCCAGCCTCAAGCAAATTTCCTGCCTGGACCTTCCAAAATGCTGAGTTTACAGGAGAGAGCCATAGCACCCAGTGAGCCTCTGCTTTAGAAGTTGAGTTGGTTAGACATCATCTATTCCTGCTCTGAGTATTGGTTCCATGGATGTTTTCAGTCTTTAAAAATCTGTCATATATATACTTTTCTATACATAAATTACAATTTGATTTAACACATTAAATAAACAATTAGATGCATACCTAATGCATAAGGAAAGGGTTCAGAGTTTTCTGTTCCTCCCTTTTCCTTACCATTTTCATCCAACTGGTTAAAAATATTAATCAATATCACCTTCTAAACATTTTCATGTTTTCCCAACATCTCTGTGCCCACTTTCTACCCTGCCATTCATTTACTCCTTATTCATTTATTCAGGAATATGTATGAAAACATATGTAATATGTGGCTGGTACTCTTCTCTGACTGAGGATACTCAATGAACAGGGATGACCTAGTGGACATGTTAGTCCTTCAGACACCGTCTGACATAGCCATGGTTCCCTGTTGCTCATCTGATACAAGCCAGGCCAATTGGGACAGTCTCTAAGACGGCAAAGGTATGAATTATTGCAAACTTTTAGGGAATATTCTGGAAATACTTGTTAAAATAAACTGCACAAATGCTCTTTGAATGTTCCAGCCACTTCTATAAATCTGTTCTGCAGAAGTAGTGGCACACATATACTTGCCTATGTTTATTGCAGCAATACTTTACATGCAAGTATATGAAACCTGAAAATTCTCCAAAAGTTCACCAATACAATAATCTTTCTTTCCTTTTACATTTTCCTCCCTCTGTCTCTGGGCTGTTTGCCTTCTTTGCCTCCTTTTGATCATTCTCCTTTCCCAGAATCCCCCTCTTTTCCTGGTTGAACTCTACTCTTGTCCCAGGGGGCAGCTGCCACAACCCTACATCTAGAAAATTCCTAGTTCCTATTGGTGAGTTATGCTTAGAGAAATAGTATCTCTTTTTTTTTTTTAAATTAAGTCATTTGTACATAGATCATGAATACATTTATGCCATTTTGGGATTCAATATGTTGATTATTTGTACAAACTGGAGTACTTACATCCTACTAATCAACATAGCCTTCACCTCATTTACCCAATTACAGCATTAAGACATTTGTTTTTTACACTTGATAGATCCAAATTGTACTTGCAATATGCTCCATAGTTGTCGTCCTCCTACTAACCCTCCTTCTATCGACCCACCCCCCCCCATCTTCCCTTCCCTTCCCTCCTTCATTGTAGGCTATAGTTGTGTTTCATTTTTTCATACGCAAGTGTGAGTGATTAATACATTGGTTTCACAGTAGTACTGAGTACATTGGATTTTTTTTCATTCCCGAGATACATTACTAAGAAGAATATTTTCCAGTTCTGTCCATGTAAACATAAAAGAGGTAAAGTCTCCATTTTTTTAAGTGCTACATAGTATTCCATGATGTACATATATCACAATTTATTAATCTATTCATGGGTTGATGGGCACTTGGGCTTCTCCCATGACTTGGCAATTATGAATTGAACTGCAGTGAACAATTTGGTGCAAATATGTTTATTGCCAAATGATATTTGGTCCTTTGGATATATACCTAGAAGAGGAATTGCAGGATCAAACGGTAGGTCTACATTTAGATCCCTGAGTGTTCTCTAAACTTCCTTCCAAAAGGAAAGTACTAGCTTGCATTCCCACCAGCAGTGCACAAGTGTTCCCTTTTCTCCACATCCACTCCAACATCTGTAGTTTGGGGATTTTGTGATGTGGGCTACTCTTACTGGAGTTAGATGGTATCTCAGAATGGTTTTGATTTGCATTTCTCTGATAATTAAAGATGATGAGCATTTTTTCATGTGTCTGTAGACCTGTCTTCTTCAGAGAAGCTTCTGTCCATGTCTCTTGACCACAATGAAATGGATCACTTGTTTTTTTCTTAGTAATAAATTTGAGTTCTCTGTAGATTCTGGTTATTAGACCTTTGTCAGAAGTATAACTTGCAAAAATCCTTTCCCATTCTGAGGGCTGTCTATTTGCTTTACCTAGTGTATTCTTGGCAGTACAGAAGCTTTTTAATTTGATCAGATCCCAGTAATAGTACATTTGATGTTGCTTCAATTGCCCCGGGGTGTCCTCCTCATAAAGTATTCTCCCCAGCCTATTTTTTCAAGTGTTTCCTGTGCACTCTCTCTAAGAATTTTTATAGTTTCCTGTCTTTTTAAGTCCTTTGGCCAGTGAGAGTCAATTTTTATTAGAGGATAAAGGTGTGGGTCCAGTTTCAGTCTTCTACAGGTCACCAGCCAATTCACCCAGCACCATTTGTTGAATAGGGAATCTTTCCCCCAATTTATATTTTTAGTAGGCTTCTCAAAAATCAAATGAGGATAAGTGTCTGGGTTCTTCAATTCTGTTCTATACATCTACCTCTCTATTTTTGTGCCAGTACCATACTGTTTTTATCACTATCAATTTATAGTATAGCCTAAAATATGGACATGTGATTCCTCCCGATTTCTTTTTATTTCTGAGTAATGTCATGGCTATTCAAGGTTTTTTCTGTTTTCATATAAAATAAAGAACTAATTTTTCCAGGTCTTTAAAGTATGACAGAAGTGTTTTACTAGGGATCGCATTAAATCTGTAGATTGCTTTAGGTAGTATAGACATTTTAACAATGTCTATTTTTTTCCAGCCCTGAGCGTTGTATATTTTTCCTTTTGTTAACATCGTCAGTTATTTCTTTCCTCAGAGTTTCATAGTTCTCTTTATAGAGATTGTTCATGTCCTTAATTAGATATACTCCCAGATACTTCATCTTCTTTGGCACTATTGTAAAGGGAATAGAGTCCCTGATTGTTTTTTTCCCTTTGACTATTGTTGGTATATATAAAGGCTAAAGATTTGTGAGTGTTAATTTTATATCCTGAGATGTTTCTGTATTCCTTAATCACTTACAGGAGTTTTGTAGTTGATTTCCTGAGGTTTTCGAGATACATAATCATACTGTCTGTGAAGAGTGACAGCTTGATCTCCTCTGGTCCTATTTGGATCCCCCAATTGACTTCTCTTGCCTGATTGCAGTGGCTAACACTTCCATTACAATGTTAAAAAGCAGTGTAGACAGTAGGCATCCTTGCCTGGTTCCTTATCTGAGTGGAAATGATTTCAATTTTACTCCATTCAATACAATATTGGCTGTGAATTTACAGTAGATGGCCACTATGAGTTTAAAAAAATGTTCCTTCTGTACCTAATTTCTTAAGCATTCTGGTCAAGAAAGGATGCTGGATGTTATCAAAGCTTTTTCTGCATCAATTAAGAGAATCATATGGTCTTTCTTTTTAATTTGCGTATGTGATGTATTATAGTTATGTATATTGAACAATCCTTAGGACCCTGGGATGAAACCCACCTGGTCATGATGTATAATTTGTTTGATGTGTTGTTGGATTCTTTTTACTAGGATCTTCTTGAATATTTTTGCATCAATATTCATCAAAGATATTGGTCTATAATTTTCTTTTCTTGTTGGATCTTTTCCTGGTTTGGGTATGAGGATGGTATTTGCTTCATAGAATGTGTTGGGAAGTATTCCTTCTTTTTCTGTGTTTTGGAAAAGGTTAAGTAATATAGGTTCTAGTTCCTCTTTAAAGAGTTGGTAGAATTCTGATGTAAAGCCATCTGGTCCCAGGCTTTTCTTTTGAGGGAGATTTCTTACAGATGATGCTATTTCAGAACTTCTTGTAGGCTTGTTCAACATTACCACTTCTTTCTGGCTAAGTCTAGAAGGGTGGCATGTTTCCAAGTAGTGATCTATTTCCTTCATATTTTCATACTTCTGAGAATAGAGTTTTATGTAATATTCATTAAGGATTTGTTGAATTTCTGAGGAGTCTGTTGTTATTTAGTCTTTATCATTTCTGATTGATGAAATTCGGAATTTTACTCTTCTACTTCTGGTTAGGTTGGCCAATGGTTTATCTATTTTATTGACCTTTTCAAAAAACCAACTTGTATGATTTTTTTTGTTTTCAATTTCATTTAATTCTGCTCTAATTTTAGTTATTTCTTTTCTTCTGCTGGGTTTAGGGTTGGAATGTTCTTCCTTTTCCAGGTGCTTGAGATATCCCATTAAGTTGTCGACTTCCTCTCTTTCTGTTCCTTTGTGGAAGGCTTGCAACACTATAAATTTCCCTTTTAGTACTGCCTTTGCAGTATCCCAGAGGTTCTGATAGTTCATGTCTTCCTTATCATTTTGTTCCAAAAATTTATCAATATCCTTCTTAATCTCATCTATGACCCAGCTATATTCAGCCTGAGATTATTTAGTTTCCATGTTTTTGTATGAGTATGCAGATTCCTGTTGCTACTGAGTTGAACTTTTATTCCATGATGGTCCAAGAAAATACAAGGAATGATTTCTATTCTTTTAAATTTGCTGAGGTTAGATTTGTGACCTAAGATGTGATCAATTTTGGAGGATGATCCATGGGCTGATGAGAAGAATGTGTATTCCGTTTTGTTAGTTTTGTGAAAATTGTTGAAATTTTCTGTAGATGTCTATTAAATCCAGATGTTGAACGGTCAAGTTTAAGTCTAAAATTTCTTTCCTTAGCTTCTTTTGAAGGATCTACCCAACACTGCCAAAGGGGTGTTAAAATATCTGACTATTATGGTCCTGGAGAAAATCACATTGCTCATGTCTGTTAGAGTCTCTCTTATACATTGAGGAGCATTCTGGTTGGGTGCATAAATGTTAATAATTGAAATCTTGGCTTGGCACCTGTGGCTCAAGTGGCTAAGGCACCAGCCACATACACCTAAGGTGGCAGGTTTGAATCCAGCCCGGGCCCACAAAACAATGATGGCTGCAACCAAAAAATAGCCAGGCATTGTGGCAGGCACCTATGGTCCCAGCTACATGGGAGGTGGAGGCAGGAGACTCACTTAAGCCCGGGAGTTTGAGGTTGCTGTGAGCTGTGATGCCATAGCACTCTACCCAGGGGGACAGCTTGAGGCTCTGTCTCAAAAAAAAAGAAAAAACTCATCATGTTGAGTGTTACCCTTAACAAATATGACATGACCATCCTTATCTTTTCTTACTTTTGTTGGTTTAAAGCCTATAGTATCTGCAAATAAAATTGCAACACCTGCTTTTTTCTGATTTCCATTTGCCTGAATTATAGATGACCATCCCTTAATCCCTTCACCCTGAGTCTATGTTTATCTTTTAAGGTAAGGTGAGATTCTTGAATGCAGCAGATGTCTGGCCTGAGTTTTTTTTTAATCCAATCAGCCAACCTGTGCCTCTTTAGAGGACAATTTAAGCCATTCACATTAATTGAGGATATTGATAAGCCAGATAGCATTTGGGATATCAAGTTTTTGAAAGTCCAGCATATGTTTTTAATCCTTTTGCCACTGTGGAAGTTGGAATTTGATCAAAAGTTTCTGAGTGAGTTTACTTTGGTGGTAGAGGATTGTGCTATTCATTATGGAGGATAGGTCTAAGGATATCCTGGAGAGCTGGTTTAGTTATGGCAAATTTCTTCAACATGTGAATATCATTAAAGTATTTAATTTCTCCATCATAGATGAAATTCAGTCTAGCTGGATACAGGATCCTGGGTTGAAAGTTATTTTGCTTAAGGAGATTAAAAGTCAATGACCACCATCTTCTAGCCTGAAAGGTTTCAGCAGAGCAATCTGCAGTCATTCTAATGTTCTTCCCCTTGTAGATTATGGTTTTCTTATATCTGGATGATTGCAGAATTTTCTCCTCCATATTAACTTTGGTGAAGATAATATAATGTGTCTGTGAGAATTTTTATTTGGGTTGAGTCATGCCGGAGTCCTGAAACTGTCCACTATCTGAATTTCAGAATCTCTTGGCATGTCTGGAAAATTCTCTTTGATTATCTCATGAAGTAAAGCATCTGTATCCTTCACAGCAACCTCATCACCTTCAGTATTCTTATAAGGTGAATATTAGATCTCTTCAAATTATCCCAGAGCTCTCTGAGAGAAAGATCCATTTTTGTTCTCCACTTATTTTCCTCTTTGAGCTTTTGGGAGTGTTCAAAAGCTGTGTCTTCAATGTCAGAGAGCCTTTCTTTTGCCTGATCCATTCTGTTACTGAGAGATTCTACTGTATTTCTCAGATCTTTGAGGGTTGCAAGTTCTTCCCTCAATGTGTCAAAATCTTTGGTGATTTTGTCTTTGACTTTGTTGAATTCTTGAAATATCTTTTGAGTTACTCCTTGAAATTCTAATTCCATCTTTACCTCCATTCTGTTGATCTTATTTGCTATCCAAATTCTGAACTCAATTTCTGACATCTCAGCCATTTGTTTATGAATGGGATCTTGTGCTGTGTCTGCCATATTGTTCCTTGGGGGAGTTGATTTACTCTGATTATTCATGTTGCCAAAGTTTTTCCACTGATTCCACCTCATGATAGTTTTTCACCATTGGTTAGATGGGCAGGTAAGGTGAAATTGGATTGGGAGTTCATGGAGTTGTGATTAATAAGCCCTTTGTCAAGGACCTGGAACTGATGACTGCAACTATTTCCCTGATAGCTTTGCAAAGGACCTGTACAGTATTACAGTCTGTGGCTGAGGAAACCTGCTTCATGTGGTAGGGTTAGGTGGCTCTGTCTTGTATTCAGCTGGTTCTTATCTGATCCTAGTGGATCAGTGACTCTGCTGAAATCTTAGCTATGGAGAAATACAAGCAAGTAAGACATCCCATCCCCCATGGACAATTGGAAGAGGAAAATCAACCCTTCCCATTAACACACAACCATGGTACCTCCCAAGAGGGTCCTTGGGTGATTGGCTCAGGTTAGGAATTCCAAACCAATTGACCCACTCAGTACAAACTCTCAAGTGGGAGAGTTGAAAGGTCTCCAACAACTAGATATTGGAGGTCTACTGGCTGCTCAAATTTGGCTCAGTCTGATGCTTTGTGGAGTCAGAAAGGCCCACCTGGTAGCATAGTTGGACCAGGGGACTGTGTCTCTCTCTCCGCTTTGCTCTTCTTTCATGCCCAGTCACTTGTGGCCCCACAGGGCTGAGGTTCTGCTCTCTATAATAAGTAGATGTGCAGGGGTTTTGTGCCTGTCAGATTCAAAGGAAGGTCAATGCCCCCGCAGCCCAGCCACTACTCTCTTCCACCAGCCAGCTGGGGGATCTGAGGCTTGCCTGCCTTGGGGACTCAAAAGCCACTGGCAAGTGTTCCACTTGAACTCAGTCTAATCCTGAGGGTAACAAGTCAGAAAATGCTTTTCTTCCTCAGCCACCGCACCTTTGCCCCAGGTGTTCTGTAGCACTGGTATCCCTATAGAGCAAGTTCTGGTTTCCTCTGGCAGTCCTCAGAGTTGGGGAGATGTCTCTCCAAGATTAGACCCCCAGGATCATTCTATTTTTGCTGAATCTTTGTGGGAAGTGACCCTGCGCAGCTCCCAGGTGAGTGCCACAACCAAGGAGTTCTGGCTGTAGGAGCAACCCTGGGGGTGCGGGGCACATGGATTCTGTAGCAGGGTGGGGCACTTTGCACACAGTTCTGGCAGTGCCTAGCACCCAGTGATTTGGGCAAGGAGAGGGCTCTCATGACTCTGGCTGGGTGGAGCGCAAGACTTGCAGCTCTAGGAGGGCTGGATGCACAGCTCTAGCAGGGCAGGACTTGAAGCTCTGGCTGGGCAGAGGTGGGGCATTTGGTCCAGGAGGGCAGGGGGTGCTGCTCATGAGCCCCTCCCACAGTCTCTGCCAGGGTTACACTTCTAGTTTGTCAGGCAAGGGGGAAAGGGTAGACTGGAAGTTCAGAATGTCAGGGGAAATGTTAGTTCAATTTTTCAGCCTTGCAAGAGAGTGCTCAGGGTCAAAACAGGTTGCCTCTGGGGAAGTATACTCTACTTCCTACAGTTCTCACCCATGGGGTGAGACAAGATGTCCTCAGTTCACAACCATGCAGTGAGACAAGATGTCCTCAGTTTACCACTCACCTGTAGAAAACCTACAGGAGCAAATGAAGAGAAAAAAAAAAAGAAACACAACTTTTTGGGGGGAGGGGACGGACACTTTTATTTCGGGATGTATTTTGTACCAGGAGTTTGCTTTCTTGGAGTTGCAGCCTGCCTCAGCAGAGATGACCTGCAGTTATCAGTCTTCTCTCTCAGCTCAGCTCCCACTTTCAGCTTAATCAGGTACTTTCTAGGCATTATCCTTCTCTCTGGACAGTAGCTCTGTCAGAGGCTGGCTCTAGTTGACCATCTTGCCCCTCCCCCTAGACATAGTATCTTTGTAAAGACTTACTTGGTAGCAGTGTATCTTGCTGCAAGAAATAAAGAGTTAGATAAAATAGAAAAAGTGTTCCTAGTTCCTGAAGCCCTATGGAGCATGCTGCTCCTTTGCTTCAATTATACTCTAAGAGCTTTACTTTGTCTTCCCCTAGAAATACCAGACAGGACTGAATAGGACCTACACAATTTAGTTCCAAAGTGGTACAGTGGTTAATAGAACACACACAACCATAAAAATTCAAAATAAATTAAGATTTTTACTTTCTCAAACCCCAGTAACATTTATAAAATTCTTTCTTCCTATCCCTAATATACTGACCTTATTAACCATAACTATTTTTCTCAAAATTCTCCCTGTATGCCTTTTCTGGTCCTCTCGCCTCATCTTTTTCTCTCAATATTTCATCTCAAAAATCCAAGAGCTCATTGGGCATGCAACCCTCTCTTTAGAGAGGAGAGAGAAAAGGGCTGAAAAGAGCCAGAATCCTTTTTAGTACACAGGGACTGGAAATGACTAAGAATGTTCAGGTATTGATCATAGCTAGCCCATCCCACATCTATTCTAACCATCATGACTACCTTGTATAATTGTATTGATATTTATTAACCAGAATGCAAGCTCCTTTAGGATAGGGATGATTTTTTTCTTATTCACCATTCTTTAGAAGATCAGTGCACTTAATAAATGTGTTTAATGACTCATAGACTGAATTCTTTAAAGACATTGTAAATGTAACTTCATATTTTAAAAATATTTTATCAATGCCATGGTGTTTTTAGACTGGATAATAGTCTTTAGGTTTTAGATGTTTAGATTTTTGAAAGTAGATAACATACACTGTGATCAAATATACTATTTCATTCAGAGTGTATGTAGGGAGAAAATTTCTGTGAAGGTCTTCTTATTTATTGAAAGTATAATATCTTGGACTATGCTTATTTTCTTGAGCAGTCAAGAGTGTTAAAAATTCACTCTTTCAGGAGAACATGGACTATGACTTAACAAACAAGAAAGCTTATATATAAGAGAGTGTATTGCTTTGATCTTAGTACCCTACACAGTGCAGTATGATACTAGCTCTATGTTCCAAATTAGGAATTCTAGGCAAGAAAAATTCTATATGTCAATAAGTTCAGTGAGGACTTGGGAAGTTTCCTCGGGGTTTAGCTAAGATGCTGGGTAAAGGAGGCCCCACTGAGCAATCTCTCAGCTTTGTGATCCTTCTCAGGTCACTTTCACTGGAATCTCAGAATGGGAATATGAACTGGAAAATATAAATATCAAATCATATTTCTATAGCTGAAGTAATCTTTAATGAAATACTGGTGAAGAAAGAACTTTTGAAAGTACAGAACTTTAATGATTTATTCTCTTTGTTCCTATGTATCCTCTATACTTTTGTTAATCACTATCTTACTATTTGAAAAGTGTATATGTGTAGGAGGGGGGGTGTTTGTTAGTTTTTGCTTAGTTTGGTTAGTTTTCTGGCAAAAGTTTAAGGATCACATACTAAATCACACCGCTGAATTATCTCATCAGCTTTAGTTGCTTTCCTGGAATTGTCCTCAATTTGTTTTTTGAGTTTATTTACTCTGATTTAGACATATTTCACACAGACTTTAAGCAAAAAAGACTATTTGGATTGATGGTGTGTGTGTATCACTAATTATTGATTTCTTCTTAATAATAACAATTTTTAAAAAGATAATAACTAATCTTTTATCACACTATTCCACATCATTATTCTACAATTTCATTTTAAACTAGTGTAAAATGTGGATAAACAAATTATGTCAATCTCTAGCTTGGCATGATGGTACACACCTGTACTGTCAGCTACTCAGGAAGCTAATACAAGAGGATGGCTAGAGTACGTGAGTTTGAGGTTGCCATGAGCTTTGATCACACCAGTGAACCCCAGCCTAGGTGACAGATTGGGAGCCTATCTCTAAAATAATAATAATAATGAAAGATTATATCAATTTCTCAGTTTAAATATGGATGTCTACACTGAAACTCAGATTACCAAATGCATAACAAAGTCATAAACACTACTACTGGAAGGAACCTAGAGAATATCTACTCATGACTTTGACTGTGTTCCTTGGATGAGGCACTTTATTTTTCTGTGCCTCAATGTCTACCTCCCCAAAATATAGATGCTAGGAAATTAATTATAAGGTTGCATAACTATATCTCCTGTTTTAAATAACACAGTTTTGAAACAGGGGGACAGATTTAAAAACTAAACAAACTTGTGGAGTTTGTTTGAAACTTTGAGCCTACCAGAAAGTTACAGAAGAATCTCCAACTACTATCTCACAGAGACCCTCCAACACATGGATTTGGGGAGATCTGGAATCAGAGGAGAATCATACACACCTAGTAGAATAGAAAATGATTTTACCTACACAATGGAGGAAAGAAATAGAAAAGTTAGGCAAGGCAAGAATGTCAATAGTCCATCTGAAACACTGCAGTTATTACATAGAATTGTATTATTTATGTGTCACTCACAGTGCTCTTTCTCTATATATATTAATATCCAACCTCTTTGGGCATCATTTTTGAGAATGCAACCTTTTGTGGAATTCCTCTGTTGCAAAGGATTGTGTTTTGGTCAATTTATTGGATTTTTTTATTCTCTAAATCTGCTGTACATTGTCTAAGTAGCTAAGCTAAGTATTAAATAAGTCTCTTTTATTTTGTCTCACCATGCTGTCTACATCATGAGTCCAACAGTCCAACAGTAAAGACTTTGCATATGAATCCAGCAGCCATTTGTAAAGTAGACATCAACAATAGATTTAAGTGTTTGACTGGATCTTATTTCATTAAACAGTAAAATTTCAGTCAAAGTGAAAGGCCCTCTTTATTATTTTAATTTTTGGAATTCATTAATTTTAACAAGATTTAGAAATGTAGAATGGCCATAGGACTGAGCCATTAATTCTTATGAAACATGAATATTCAAAATAACATTTGAGTAGGAAACAATCAATATCACACCAAAACCCTTATTTTGAGCTGCTTATGCTGCTGAAGCAAAATCTGACTTATTTTTACAGTATTATAAAAGAGGTGTGGGAAAGATATCACTAGAAGGATTTAAGGCTAATTAAAATTTTCAAATTGTATAATCTGAAAAATTAGTGCTTGCAACAAAATCAGCCACTCTACCTTGAACATGGCATTCTGTGTGCTCAGCTATAATGAGCTGCTTTTGTGTGGTATGTGGTCCTTGACATTTGTCATAATCCTCAGACCACCCAAATATATCAATCTGCTATCTGGAAAAGACACCCTATGAGTTTCTCCTTTTCTCTTCTGTGTTTTTAAAGAGCTATCAGTTATCCATAGCATTCACTCATCATGCTAATGGCTTCTATAAATACTCTGACAGATCATCCTTCTCAAAATTGTCTAAGAAAGAAAGGCTAAGAAATGTACCTTTGTAGAATGGGGTTAGGGCCATTAGCTGGCTTTCCACCTCTGGTGTGTAGCAAGAGGGAGCCCCTGAAGGCCCCATCTACCAGAGTCTTCTGTAAGCTACAATACACAGGTAGTCCCAAGCAAAAAGTATGTTGAAATAAGAGACACCAATAATTCTACTGAATATTTTTAAACTTTTCAAATCAGAATTTTTAAAGGGTATATTAAATTTTATTTATCTAAAAGGTGAACTCTTTTATGGGGAAGCAAGCTATCTGTTTATCATTCCATCTTGGTTCAGATTGCTGTACCAAAATACCATGGACAGGGCACCTAAACCATAGGCATGCACTTCTCACCACCACTTAGTTCTCTTCCTCTTCTTATAAGGTAACTAATCCCATTGTGAAGGTGCCATGCAAATGGCCTCATTTAAACTTAATGACCTCCCAAAGACCCCATCTCCAAATACCATCATTATATTAGGGATTAAGGTTTCAACATTTGAACTTTAGAGGGCAGAGATGTTCAGTCCATAACATGGCCCCTTGAATAAAGCCAACTCCTAAAAGAGATTAATCAATTTGCACTTCCATCATGGGTCAGATTTCAACCCCTATGCTGTTTCTAAGTCACCATACCCACTAAGAGTTCTAGTCACCAATCTAAGTTCATCAGGCAGATGTGGCACTACTTTTAAATTCCACATTACATCAATCCTTTACCACAGGTAAAAAGGAAGTGTAAAATGCAAGCTAATATTTGATGATGATTAAAGTAAACATATAATTTGTAATCTACACTTCTGAGATTGAAAGGGAGTACAATTTATAATTAGCATAATCACTAATACAATTATAACTACTAATTATTCTAATTATGAATAATTATTCCAAGATAACAAGAACAAACCAGGAATGTTCTTCTTACTGGCCAACCAGTCACTAGCTAAGTGTATGATACGTTTTGCCTTATCGAATTATTTCATATTCAAACATATTATCTCATATTATTATCTCTGTTTGACAGATGAGAAAACTAAGGCTCAAAAAATAAGTAATATGAAGTCAGACAATTAAGTTCACAAACTCATCCTAGGAAAAGGGCAACATACCTCACTGGTGAATATCACTATGGTCATCTTTGAAGTACTCCCCTTGGCCATCTGATGATGGTAGTGATATTCAGCAATGAAATATGTATGTAGCACTTTGAAACCATACCTTGAAAAAGAGAATATGTTAAAGAACTCGGCTTTCCAAAGCCATGCTTACCAAAGCAATTTTGGAACTCTTTTTCCAGAATGGCTATCAGAGCTGCCATTATATGAGATCTGACAATTAAGTCTGCAAACTTGCCTCTATGGCTTATGTTGGCAGCACTGTATAAACAGCTCTATAAGGTTTCATACTCTTAGTCTATCAGTGTCTCACAGTTATGTTCATGTCAACCTGTGGCAGGGTCTTGTTGAGTGGTGTTCATTATTGTTGTTTCATGTTTTTGTGTGCCGTATTATAAATCAAGGAACTGGGGTTTGAATATATCTGCATATTTGACTCAAAACCTGGATTTTTCCTGCCATGTTGTTATTGCTTTGAACTGGAAAAATCATGGCAATCTTTCTCTTAAAAGTTGACTAAAAAAGAGCACACTCACTAATTTCTCTCTCTCTCTTTCTCCCTCCATCTCTCTGTCTCCCCTTCCTTCTCTCTTTCTCCCTCCATCTCTCTTTCTTTCTTCCCCTTTCTCTCCCTCTCTGTCTTTCTCCCTCTCTTTCTCTTTGTCTCTCCGAGTATAATTATGGAAGACAAAATATGTTGTTTAGAAGTCAAAGAGATGGGACATAACTCTGCATCCAGGAAATAAAATAAATTGGGAATTTGACACAGTCTTCTAAATCCAATGGTAGAATTGATTTCCAGCTCAATAGAATCATAGCTGCATACCCCATGGAAGCATTTCTCTTCAAAGCTAAGACCTCCGCCCCAGCAGAGAGCCTTAAAGAGCAGGCATGCCAAGCAAAACTTTTGCTAGTGGATAACAAAGGTTGTAACAAGTAAAGTCACTCTCATTTCCACCTCATAATTCTTGGATCCATGAATCTTGGCTATGAGAGAAACAGCACCATATATCAGATGCTGGTTTAGAGTATATACTGTCTTCTGGAGAATATTGCTTGAGCTCCTCAAGTGACTGTCACCTAACCAATGCCATAACTGGGTTTTCAAAAGGCTACTCCACTTTTCATTTGAGTCAGCTGTTTCAAGATGGTAAAGAATATGGTAAGACCCAGGAATTTCATGAGCACAGGCCCATGGCCACACTTCATTTGCTATGAATAAGTTCCTGGCAGGAAAAGCAAATATACAACCACAGTAGAACCTATTTCACTAAGAATGAAATGCTTCCTTTTTCATAATGGAAATGGTCCAATGTAATCAACCTGCCACCAGGTAGCTGGCTGATCACCCCAGGGAATGATGCCATATTAGAGACTCAGTCTTGGAGTCTACTACTGGCAGATTGGGCACTCACCAGTGGCTGTAGCTAGGTTGGCCTTGGTGAATGGATGACCATATTGTGGAGCCCATGCACAACCTCCATTCTTGCTCATTGAACTAAATGAGGCCATTGGGCAATGACAGGGGTGGGTTTGGAAAGAGGCTGGCTGGTATCAACACAAGAGTCATAGTATTCTTCTCATTATTAACCTCCTTCTTTGCTGAGGTCACCAATGGACGCACACATATGAAGAGATGCAGCCTTTTCCTCAGACCTCCTTATCACCAATTGTCCCGTCATGTTTCTTCTAAATACCTAGTTCTGAGTAGAACGAGGAGCCATAGGAGGAGCAATTCTCTTCATGGAAGACAATGCTCCAAAGAGTGCCTACAGCTGAGAACCATCTTCCAGCAGCCAAGCAGATACATTCTTTATTGATAAGAGTTTCCAGGCAGCACATAACAGGTCACCCCAGAGGTTCTTAACTTCTGCTCTCCACTTACTAAAATTTAACCTCAAGATCTGAGTCAGAAAAGTAGTTTTATAGGAAACTTGAAGTGTTAGATTACTACTGGCATTAGCAATGTTGACATTAGTGATATGAACTAAACTAAATGTTAAAAACATGAAGTATTAATTTACTACTTAGTCCTTAGTCTTCTATTATTCTCAGTTGCAGAGAGGTAGTTTTCTAAACAGATCATCTTTGGAATATTGGCCAAAGCTTCTCATTCCTCTACCTACTCCCTGGCACATTTCAGCAAAACAAAAAGACCTTGATGCTCCATTCTCCATAACCTGGGTTTCTCTAGGTATCATGGTGTGTTTTCATTATGGAAACCACTCCTGAGTTTCTTAAAGAATTAAAAATTCCCCCAACCCTCTTGATATTTTAAAAATATTGCCTATAATAAATTGTCCTGCAGTTTCTCTGAAGCATGTACTAAATTTGTATGGTGGAATGATTTGTAATACTATTTTCATCTTGAAATGATATATACATCCAAAATATGCCTTTATTAACTAGATTGAATCTTAGTATGAAATTAAAGCCTTCTGAGATTCTCTGTCAGTTCAGTTGTGCTCACCTGAACTCTATGACCAAGAGCAATTTGCTTCTTCCTCTCAATTCTTCATAGGAAAGGAGGTGGGACTGCTCTTATGTATAAGGCAATGACTGAGCTTGTGTTGATGTCCACTGATCATGACTGACTCTACCATCCAGTGTCACTTATTTAAATGGCTTTTATGATGTAATTTTGAAAATTAATTGGGCTTTAAAATATTTGTTATTTTACAGAACAATTTCTAAATGGTTGTTCAAAAAGAAATCAATTATTTAAAGCCATTGCTTTTATAGTGTGTACTTTACAAAATCAGCTGAAATGTCACCGTAACTGTATTCCCTTGTATTCTGATTTAATTACTGACTCTCTACAAATCATTAAACGCTGACTATCCTGGGCATTTATGTAGCTGTACCTGCAGTTTGTTTGGTTTTTCAAACATCCTTTTATATGGCGTTCTTTCTTAAACCAGAAAGGAAGTGTAGGAGCATAACAGCAACAATAGGTACATTGTACCTATTTCTCTGACAGAGAAAACCCAGGTCCCTGTCTCAGTCCCAGCATTTTGTCAGGGAAAGGAATATTTTCTGCAGGGTCACTGGGTCTCCACAAGCAACATTCTTTCTGCCAGGCACTGTGTAATGTGCAATGAACGGTGTCATTTATTTTCATTTCCTCACACTTAATTGCATGCTTCTTGCTTCCAACATTAAGCCAGAAGGCAGGTGGTAGAAGTGATGAACTAAGTTGGGACTGTCATGTTAGGGGCTATGCTCCCTCCCTACAATACAAGCCAACTTTTTACAACCCAGCAAAAGCCACTGGGTTGGAAAAATGTTCCCTTCCATTACAAGTTTTGACATTGCGGAAGCTGGTATGAAGACTCACCCAAGGAGAAAAAGTCATCCAATTGACTATACTCTTTAGTTCCGTCAACCAAAAAGTGCTAAAGATATTAATCCAATAATAGACATCAAAAATAAGTATCCTGACAAACTACATAAATCAACTGCCACATATCATGAGAGAAACAATTGGTCAGAGTACAGCTCTTGTTCAAACTGCGTGACTTACTACTAAATACTCTTTCTTCATAAATTTCAGGTAAACCTATTTAAAACTATAGATCCAAAGGAACAAGATAGGTTTGTTGGACTAGTAAATATCAAATATGTGTACAGATATGTACTTATTAGGTACATTTATTATTATTTATAGGCCACTTAATGCTATAGTCACAGATAAATGATTATTTTCATATTCTTAGAGATATCTCAATATAGTACAGGTTTTTTGGCCCAAAATAAAAATATTCAATGTTGAGAAAAAATTAAATTAGTAAAAATTTTCCCTTTTTTTTCTTCCAATAAATTCAACTAATAACTGATCGGTATTTGTTGACATCTTTCACCTTTTAACTGTCTTCAGGAAACATTTCATAACACAAAAATCAGGCTTCTTCCAGTGAAGTCACATGTGTTGCTAATTGGATGCTTTTTGAAATTGGAGACTGAACACTATGTTGCAATGGTGAAGAAGAACAAACGTCAAATTTCCTGAGGCCATTTGTTCTTTTGCTAGGAAAAAGAGAATACCAACCATGATGCATCAAACGTATCTTTTGCTTACCTTTGATAAAGCAAAGACTAGGGCATAAGTCCCACTGTTGTTCACAGAAGTGCTAAGCATCCCCAAGGTTTTCCTGTTTTGCCCAAATCTGGATTCTGGCTGCATCTTAGGCATTAACAGCATTAATTGTGTTTTTTCTCAACTCATTCTTCATCCTTTGTGAAACCCCCATCTCTTCTCTGGCTAACCATTTTTCCTTTAAATTTTGGCTATTGTATCCTCCAGGCCCTCTACATTATTACATTATAAATCTTTATCTTCAATGGAGTTTATCTTCTCTCCAGCCATCTGCAAACCTTCGGACTCATATATCTGATGTCTTACAAAGAGCTATCCCTGAAAAATCATTTGGGAAGAATGACCACAAGTCTGATATGGATCATAGTTTTACTTTTGCATGACATCATTTCTCAAAATTTAAGATGGCCAAGCAAATCAAGAATATATTTCTAAGTATTATTTATGATATTATAAAGAATAATGTATTATAATAATAGTTTGAAATAGTCACAAAAACTTGATTTGTTCATATTCTGCATGACAAAATCTTATTAGGGTGGAATGTTGGCTTCTATTCATGCCTCAGCATCAAAGACCTACTGTTGTTGGTAAATTTCCTCTGACGCTGATTGAAAAATCATGCTGGCTGTTTACTAGTTAGTTGTCCGTCTATATACTTTGATGTTTTTGTAAATCTTTCCATGATCTGTTGGATAATTTTTTAATACAAACAAATTGAAGCCACTAATATATAACAATTAGAAGTTATCATTTCTGGTATTTTTAGTGATGATTGTGAATTTCTTAGATGAAAGATTTATTTCCTCATTTAATAAATATATTTGAGCTTGTATTATGTGCCAGCTATTGTCCTAGGGTCTTAAATTCATCAGTGAACAGAAAGACTAAGATTCCTTTCCCTGTGGAACTCATATTTTAGTGGGGATGGAAATGGTCAATATTAAACATAATAAATGAATAAGATACATAATATTTATAAATTATAAGTATTAGGAAAAAAGTAGGTAAGGAATTAGAAGAGCTAGAACAAAAAACGTGGCTTAGTTTTAAAGTGGTAAAAAGTGGCTTAGTTTTAAATAAGGTGGAGTCAGCCTAGGCCTCTTTGAAAAGGCAAGGTTTAGGTTAAAACTTGAAGTTGGGGGAGTTTGAAATGGGGAGAAGTGTTCTTCTCTCAGATGGAGCAGCTGGTGCCCAAAGAAGATGCACAGATGGTCAATAAGCATATAAAAAGGTGCTGCACATCCTATGTCATCAGAGGAACACCATCAAAACAACAAAGGGATACCAGTCGCTATGCATTTATTACAATGGCCAAAACCCAGAGCACTGACAATGCCAAAAGCTGGTGAGGACGTGGAGCAACAGGAACTCTTGCTGGTGGGGACACAAAATGGTGAAGCCACTTGGGAAGACATACTCTTTCCATACAATCCAGCAATTATACCCCTTGGTATTTGCTCGAGAGGAAAACATGTGTCCACACAGAAGCCTGCACAGGAATGTTTATAGCAGCTATATTCATTCATAACTGCCCAAATTTGAAAAAAAAACAGGATGTGCTTCAGTAGGTGAATAGATAAATAAACTCTGGTACACCCAAGTAATGGAATATTCTTCAGCACTAAAAAGTGAGCTATGGAGACAGAAAAAGACATGGAAGAATCATAAATGTGTATTACTAAAGTAAGTGAAAGAAAGTAGTCTAAAAGTAAAAAGGCTATGTACTGCATGATTCTAACTGCATAACATTCCAAAAACTGTAATAAGATTGGTGCTCAATCTTCTCTTGATTTGTGTCTTGCTGTCCCCACCATCTTCACCACAGAGTCTAAATATTGCCTTGTAGTCAGCTGGAAGGTAACTAGTGGGAAGTGGGGATATGGCATGTGGAAAAGGCACACCTGCTCTTATCTGCCTCAGTCCAGAAATGATATCATTCTGCCCAGATTCCACTGGTTAAAACTATTCACATGGCACCACCTAAATGCTAGGAGGCTAGGAAATGTACTTCAACGGTGCAACAATGTGCTCAAAAAGAAGCAATGCATTTGGTGAGCATGTCTCTAATTACAAAACATGTATGTTTTTATGCCTTCATATAATTACTAGACCTAAATGACTCCATTTAATTCATTGACTAGGATTCAGATATAATTGACTATTGTACAAATATTTGGTAGTCTTCTTTGGCCATTGGCCAAAAATGACTCCATACCGTAATATAATATCCTAGTATTAATTCAATTACTGATTGACATTCTAAAAGTCATCCAAGAAAAAGCTTCACTGAAAACATTTTAAATTTTGATAGTAATGTAAGGATTATTGAGGAATTAAACAAAAACTTACAAGGATCTTTTTGGAAACTGAATGAAGGTATAGAGATGGATATTTCAAAGAAATTAAATATGATGTAAGAAAATTTCAGGCTAAAGAAGAACGTGGAAAATACAAATAGTTACTAAAAGTAAGATGTGTATGAGAAAGTGGAGACAGTCTAGAGAGAAATGTTCAAGCATAAGACAAAAAGCCTTTGTGTGCCATTCTGAGGAATAAACCTGGCTCTGGGACGTCACTTGCAAAACAAGGCATTAAGGCCAATGTAGCCTGAAATGTCTACTTTGAAAACAAGAGATCTGCAACTGAGACAAAACAAAGATAATGTCTTTATATGCAGAGCACCCCCTTCTCATTCTTTTCAGTTAAATTCACTTCAAAATTTCAGCTAATGAATTCTCTGACTAGCCAGCTTTCTGGGAATCAATGGACTGACCAGGAAAGTGTGAGATCCTAGCAGTTCTAACAGGGATATCTGAGAAGAGCTGCAACAGTTGGTTATCTTACTCTACAGCAGGCGTTCTCAAACTATGGCCCATAGGCCACATGTGACCCCCCCCCAAGGACATTTATCCAGCCCCCTGGGTGTTTTTGCTGCCACTGCCTATCCTGCTTAGCAGGTGACTCATCCAGGGGCCCGAAGTCTGGCCCTCCAACGGTCTGAGGGACAGTGAACTGGCCCCCTGTTTAAAAAGTTTGAGGACCCCTGCAAAGTGCCCATCACTGTCTCCCTCTCCAGAAGAAGCAATAACTGTTGACACTTGCTTCATAAAAGAAACTTAAGTAGAGTGAAATTTAGAGATGAGAGGCTCCCTGACAACTCCTCACAACCCCCGTTCAGGACCTGAGAAAAAGCCCATTTAGCAGAAGGTAAATGGTGCAAACTGAGTACCAGAGAATGCTGGTAAAACAGAGAAACCTCATGGAAATGACCCAGCCCAGGTTGCTCAGGTAGAAAACCTCAAAATTGGGCTACTTTACATCACTTTAACAGTACTTATTAGGTAGAACTTGCAGTCTAGACAAAGTGGTATTGACTCAGCAGGTTTTTTATTAATCTTCCCTGCTAAAAATGGCCATAAACCCTTGAAATAGTACCAAGGCAACCAAAGGAGAAATTGAAAGGGCAGTAAGGAGAAGATGAGCTAACTCCATGGTCATGAAGATTTATCCTATGTTTTCTTCTAAAAGTTTTCCAGTCTTAGCTCTTACATTGAATCTTTGATCCATTTCAAGTGGCATAGTTTCAGGTAGCATCCCTAAGTATATTTTTTGCAAGTGGATATCCAATTATCTCAGCACTAAAAACCCAAGCAACATAAGAAAAAAATTAGATAAATTGGATTTCATCAAAATGAAAATGTTTGCTCTTCAATGGACACTATCACGAAAGTGAAAAGATAAACCGCTCAATAGGAAACAATATTGCAAATTATGTATCTTACAAGGGATTTGCATCTAGATGATAAAAAGAACATAACTCAGTGATAAGGAGATAAATAACCTAATACAACAATGAGAAAAGGGTTGTAATAGACATTTCTCAAAAATATACAAATGGCCAATAAACACATCTTTAAAATTATCAAAATTATTTCATGCAAATGAAAAGAACCTGAGATACCACTTCATACTCACTAGAAAGGCTAGAATCAAAAAAGTGAGACAATACCAAGTATTAGCAATAAGGATGTGAAAAAATTGGCACCTTTACACTCTGATCTTATGAATGTAAAATTTTGCACTCACTTGGGAAAATAGTCTACAAATTCCTCAAAACATCAAGCAAGCATTCCCCTTTGACACAACAATTGTGGTCCAAGGTTTATTCCCAGGAGGATCAAAACATGTTCACACAAAAACTTGTGCATGAACATTCACAGGTACATTATTCTTAATAGTCAAATGGTGGAAACAACTCGATGTCTATCAATGGATGAATGGATTAAACAAAAATGGTAATGGGCGTAATGCAACGTTATTCAGCCATAAAAAAGTATGAAGGATGCTACAACATGGATAAACTTTGAAAACATTATGGATAACATGCTACAATATGGGATAAACTTTGAAAAGTTTATGCTAAGTGAAGGAAATTATTCATAAAAAACAATACATTGGGAGGTGCCTATGGCTCAGTGAGTAGGGCGCTGGCCCCATATACTGAGGGTGGCAGGTTCAAACCCAGCCCCAGCCAAACTGCAACAAAAAATAGCCAGGTGTTGTGGTGGGCGCCTGTAGTCCCAGCTACTTGGGAGGCTGAAGCAGAAGAATCGCCTAAGCCCAGGAGTTGGAGGTTGCTGTGACCTGTGACTCCACTGCACTCTAATGTGGGTGAAAAAGTGATACTTGGTCTGTACAAAAAAAAAAAAAAAAGAAAGAAAGAAATACATTATGTCATTCCATTTATTTATGTCCAGAAGGCAAATCTGTAGAGACAGAAAGTAGATTACTAGTTGGCTAGGACAGAAGAGGACAGAGGACGGGGGAGGAGAATGAAGGGATTGGGGAAGATAACTAAAGTGCATGGGATTTCTTTTGGGGGCAATAAGGATATTCTAAAATTGTGATGATGTTTGAACACTATGAATATCCTAAAAACTATTGAATTGTACGTTTTAAGTGGGTGAATCATATGTTATATGAATTACATCTCAATGAAGCTGTTACAAAAAAAAAAAAAAAAGCGAAAGTGACTATGTTAATATCTAATAAACTAGACTTCAGAACAAAGGAAATTACCAGAAGCAGGGGAACGTTCTGCAATGATGAAGGGATAAGTCCACCAGGAAGATATAATGTGGATAAGTCCATACCAAACAACAGATCCCCCAATCCGGGAAGCATTAATAAGATTATTAATTACTAAAAACAAATAAAGCTGAAGGAGGAATAAACAAATCCACAGTTATACCTGAGGACTGCTTATCCCATCAAGTTACTGGTAGAATAATTAGCCAGAAAACCAGCAAGGATTTAGACAGGACCTGCAGCATCTAATTGAAATATATAGATCATTCCACCCAGCAAGAGCAGAATATACGTTTTTTAAGAGCTCATGGAACATTCTCCAAGATAATATATCCTGGGCTATGAAATGAACTCAATAAGTATAAGTAAATTGAAAATAAGTATAAGTAAATTGAAATCATACACAGTATGTACCCTGATCTTAGCAGATGGTAACTAGAAAGAAAACAGGGACTTTTCTAAACACTTGGGAATTAAAGACACACTTTCAAATATTTCATGTCCAAAAAATAATTCTCAAAAGAAATTTAAAATATGTAGAATGGAATAAGAATGAAAGCAAAATTTATCAAAATATGTGGGATGCAACATAGGCTGTGCCATGAGGCAAATGTATAGTAATAGATGTTTACATTCAAAAAGAAGAAAGTTCTCAAATCAATATCTAATTTCCTACTGAGAAAGAGTTTAAAAAAAAAAGTGTAATAAACCCAAGCAAGCAGAAGAGCAGAAGGAAACCGAGATAATACAGATAGAAGCAGAAATCAATGAAATTGAAAAGAGGAATAAAATGCAGAAAAATCAATGAACCAAAAATCCAGACTTCAGAAAAAAAAAAAAAGTCAAAATCAAAATCTCTGGCAAAACTGACAAGTCTAAAAATGGAGAAGGCACAAATACCAGTGTCATGAATGCAATAAATGATATCACAACAGATGTTCCTGCCATGTACAGATTAGTAAGGAACCCTACGTCTGTTCACTGAAGGAGCTTATGTGTATCACACAGTAAACAAGGAAACAGCTTAGTAGAAATAAATCAGTTAGCAATAAGGCTACAGTGAAAATATCTCAGGGCATTGTGCCACAATGACCATGTAGTACTTGGAAGGTTCAGGAGAACGTCTACAGTGCTGTCGTGTAAGCTGAGAGTAAATGGTGACAAAGAAGCAGCTCTGAGATCTGGGTAGAGAACTGTATGGGTGGAAGAGATGGCTAGTGCAAAGGCCCGGAGGCATGGAAAGTTTAGTTTGTTTAAGGATTAGAAGATACATGTGACTGCTGTCTAATGAGCAGGAAAGACAGTGGTAGGAATTATGTACTAAGGGCCAGAACAGGTGAAACCAGGAGCAGGGATCTGAGTTTTTGTCTCCTTTAAAGGGTTCATTCTGGAGGTTTAAGTGGGAGCATGACCTGCTCTGAACTGTTTTTAAGAGATCCCTATGGTTGCTCTTCGAGAACAGATGTTAGAGAGAGAGGAGTGGGGATGAGTTTATGGCTGTTGCCATAATAGTAATGACTTGGAGGTTTTTACCCTTGGAAATAGAATTAGACAGATTGAAATACATTTTGACAGGTGATAATCTTGTCCCCCAGCATCAAAATTAAGAATAAGGAATTCCACCACTAAAATTTTTCTCAATATAGACTTGCTAATAATGCAGTGAGTACTTTCATTTCTCCCCTATCTGCCATTATCATGTATTCTCTTGACTGTATCATGATGCATGTTGGTACTGCGCCGAAAGAGAAGCCATGTAATGGGTACCACATTTATTATTAGAAAAGAAAACATTCCAAAATGCTTGAAAGAACACTTCACTGCTATACCAATTTCAGCACTTCATCTAAGTTAACATGTTTGTTTTTACTAAGTTTGTACATTTTCCAAAACATCTGCTTTTCACAAAAAAGGTTTGATTTGATTTTCGTTTTGTTGGTTTCATTTTCATTTTATTCCTCAGCCAGAGTCAGCCCTTTATATAATAAAATGGGCATGACCATCATGAGTGTTTTTCATATCTAAGAGTTCATTTTACTAGTCCCATTTTCAATCAAGATTTATTTAATATTCACTTATATGACATGACCATCAGTATCTATTAAAAGAATAAATAAAAGTACTTTGAATTGTATCAAAGGGTATGATATTCTGAGCAGATGCACAGTATTAGTTGTGCTGAATATAATACTACAAATTTTTCAAATGGCACTCATTAATGGAACTTTTGTTTGTTTTTGACAGGATATGATTTTGTAAGTCTTCTGGCTAAAGGCAGAAATGCTAAGAATGTGAACGTGTTATATCACTGAGCAACAATGTAAGTGTTTCTCGGTGGATCAGACGTGTAACTTTTCTGTCATTTAGCTAAGAGTGGAGATCTTATTTATCCTTATTGTGACTTCCTTTGATGTCACATGCATGCATACACTAGACAACCAGAGGGCTGAATATTTATAGCTACTCTTAAAAATGATCATCTCCTACCTCCTAAAGGTCCAACTAGAAATTGGATTCAGTTACTGGCCTTCCTCAAAGCATGACACAGACATTTTCGTGCATCACGAATTTTGTCACTTTCAGTCCTGTCATCCATGAATAAACAGAGAATGACTTCTCTGAGCTACATATCAGAGCTTAATAAAAGCTTAATAAACTACCAAATAACATTCTTATTATTTTTAAGTGCTTTCTTTACATTTCCTAATTCAATCATGCTTAGCAAGGGAAATATTACTTCCCCATTGGAAGTTTTAATTAATAATTAAACTGAAGCAAAAGGTAGGCTCTGATACGCTGAGGGTGCATGCATGCATGCACATACACACTTAGCTCTTGAGGTTGAAAAAAGTTATCTTTTTCAGATTTTCACTGTCACTAAAAGAAAATTCTCTTAAAAAATATTTCAACAATGAGGCTTTGTGTTCAACTGACACTGATAAGATATGACTGGATAGAAAGTAGCATTTGGCTGTGTTTTATACAGACAATCTGGAACCATGTAGCTAAATGAAAGAAGGATCTCCATTTCAAAAGCAATATTAACTCTTATATTCCTGGTGCACGTTAGTAATAAAAAAAATTAGGTATCCGTGCTATTATCATTCTTTTATTCATTAACTCAATGCAGATTTATTGGTATTTATTTGTCAAAATATGTCTAGGACTATTCAACGCACTGCGCATACTGCTATGAATGAAGCAAAGTCCTACCTTCAAAAGGAGTTTTCTAGAGTGGGAAGTCCATCAGTACACGAGAGGAAAATTATCCTCTATGTTAGGTGATATCATTTTCACTCCAGTGGGACCCTGGCTGGGCTCCCTTGAGATTCTGCTTGGGGTTCTTTCCTGGCCAACACCCACACAGATTCTGCTTGGGGTTCTTTCCTGGCCAACACCCACACTGAGGAGGGTGGAAGCTGCTGGCCTTATCCTTCCCCATGAGGACCTGATCACTGACCATTGCCACTCCCTTGTCTCAGAGCAGCCCTCAGACCTGCCTGGGACACTGCAGGCTTCCTGCCCAGCTGCTGCAGCCAGATCTGCTCCTCATCAGAGATGACAAAGTTCTAGGAGTTTCAGTCCCTGTTCCGCTAACTCCTGACCTCCCCATGCACCAGTACAGGGCTTCCTTGATCTCCTTTAATTTTCCTCGGCTCACTCCCAAAGCATACTCTCATTCTCCAGACCCTCACGAGGCTGGCTCCTTTTCATTACTCAAATCTCAGCTTGAACATCACCCCCTTAACAGAGGGCTTCTTTGACCACAAGGTGTGTCCCCTTTCATATCACATTATCAAGTTCTATTTTCTTTCTTTATCATTGTCTAGAATGACTTTGTGTCATTGTTACTTGATGATTGATGTCTCCTTGACTATGACAGTAGTTCTAAGAAGGAACTCTGTCTTACTCACTGCTGCGTCCCTGGCACATGGAGCAGAGTCTGGGACAAAGCAGGCCAATTTGTACCAATTGTGCCAAAGCAGTACCAATTTGTTAAATTAGTGAAATTGAGTGGACATTTCCTCTTTTATGGCTGGCCCCTGGGACCGCTCATTCTCATTCAAGTTGAGTGTGAATCTAGCGTCATTCTAGAAGAACAAAGCTGGAAAGAGTCATACACATTGAAAAGGAAAAACTTCCATAGCTTTTATCAAGTAAGATGAAGATCTTCATCTCTTTCCAAATGTTGTCCATACTGCCAAATATTTTTGCCCTTAAAAATTTAGGTCAATTGTTATACTACAGGGAAGTCTCCAAAATATGTTTCCTCTCTGATATCATATAGAACATTGTATCTATGTCTGCACAGGAAAGCATATGTGATAGTGACAATGAAGTGAGAAAAGAGTAATTTTTAACTCACTGTTTCCAGGGGAATGCATAATGTGTTCACTATTAATAGAAAGAGTCATTAAAGTGTACAGTGGAACATCTGTTTTAAGGTTTGTCACCAAAAGGAAGTGACTGTTTCCATCAAAGGGACTCAGAAATTCCATTACCTTTAACTCAACGTATAGATCACTTATCCCAGAGAAAAAGTACTGCCTCTAGAATATTTTAAGTTCAAAAGACAGAATTACAGCATCATTCCTAAGGTTTAAAAATGAGGCTAGCTAGAGATGATACAAGCACAAGCCAAAAAAAGAAAGAAAGAAAAACAAAGTGTACTTCATCAAAATTTAAAACTTTAGCATATCAAAGGGTATTATGAAGAAGGTAAAAAGCCACCTACAGAATGAGAAAAAATATTTGCAAATCTCAGAACTGACAAGGGTCTATTATCTGGAATATATAAAGAACTCTTATGACATAACAAGAAGTAAGAAAACAATCCAATTTCATTTTAAAATTTGGGCACTGGACTCAGGTAGACATTTCTTCAGAGAAGATATACAAATGGCCAATAATGGCATGAACAAATATTCAACATTGTCTTTCGGGAAATGCAATCCAAAGCCACAGTGAGGTACCACTTCACACTCAGTGTCTATAATTTTTTTAACAAATGGAAAACAACAAATGTTGAAGGAGGTGGGGAAATTGGAACCCGTGTGCATTGCTGCTGGGAGTGTAAAATGGGGCTGCCACTGTGGAAAACAGTTTGGCAGTTCCTCAAAAAGTTAAACATAGAATGCCATATGACTCCCAATTTCACTCCTAAGTATAGACCCAAAAGAACTGAAAACAGGGTCTCAAACTAGTACATGAACACACATGTTCATAACAGCACCAGCCACAATAGCCAAAGGATGGGAACAGCCCAATTTCCATCAATGGATGAATGAATTAAAAATGATGATATTACATAAGATAAAATAATCTGTAAAAGAAATAAAATTATGATACAAGCCATCTCTGGGTCATGAACAAGATAGGTTCTGTAGGTTTGTTCTTAAGTTGAATTTGTATGTAAGTTGGAACAGGTACGGTCACCTAATTACTGTAATAGCCTCCATTCGTAACTGAGTCACTTGTCACTGGGATATTTGTAAGTCATGGACTGCCTCTGCTTGCTAAAACACCAATGAACCTCCAAAACATTATGATAGGTAAAAGAATCCAGACAGAATTGTATAATTATGGTGTGAGTTGGATGTAAGTTGGATGTTTGTACCTTGGGGACTGCCTGTACTTGAGACAAGTATGTTGAGACCCTCATATTGAAATCATTCCTCTCTGACTGGCACAGAGACCACAGTCTGATCAAAACCCCCACTTGAGTGAAGACACTATTGTTCTTGTAGTACTTGCCAGTATCACCACCACAGATTTCTCTTTTTTTTTTGAGACAGAGCCTCACTTTGTTGCCCTCAGTAGAGTGCATCGCATCACAACTCATAGCAATCTCAAACTCTTGGGCTCAAGTGATTCCCTTGCCTCAACTTCTTGAGTAGCTGGGACTATAGGTGCCCATCATAGTGCCCGGTTAGTTTTTCTGTTTTTAGTAGAGCCTCAATAACCATAATCTGTGTGATAAACAGCAGAGCAAAGAAAAAAATGAGGAATGTATCTAAGAGCAGACAAGACGTTTCCTGGTATTGTTATGTTAGATATTCCTGCTATATATTTTTCTGTCCATTTATCTTTCTGTATCCTTATATTTTGGATGTTGTAATTTGTGACCAGTTTGTTTACTTTATCACCTATCATGTTATTTGTAGTTTGATAACTCCTGGATGAATATTTATATTCTTTAAAAAAGTATTTTCATAGGGTTATTTTAGATTTATTGGTATTTTGTAGCTTCTTCCCTCATCCTATGATTTTGCTCTGCTAATTCTGGACAATACCTTTTTTTATCTCCTCATCTTTCTGACAGCATTTTCCTGCTACCTGAAGTATTTGATTTTTCTTTTGGTATATTCTTCCTAGCAATAAGCCCTTTTTATTTTTATTGGCATGAAATCCTTTTTTAATTATCATCTGGAAAGGTAATTCAGGACTGACAGTTGATGTTACCAAGTACTTGCAGTTGAGAAGCCAGCTATCTGTCTAATTGACTTTCCTGCATTAGAAAGGGAGATCTGTCTTTTTCTCTCTGGTTGCTTTTAAGATTTTATTGCCTTTAGTGTTTTGCCATTTCATTAGGATGTACTTATATATCTTGAGGCTCTCTTCCAATTCCAATATCATAAGTGGTTAAGATCATGAACTCCAGAGCCAGAGTACTATAATTTCCTGGCTAGGAACCTTGGGCATATGATTTAAGTTTTTCATGTCTCAACTAACCTCACATGTGAGAATTGAAAGAGTTAAGACATACTAATTGCTCCAAAGTCTTCCTGGCTTATGTTAAACACTTTCTGTTTATTTTGCTTGCTTGTTTTAAAATATTACAGGGGTACACACATTTTGGTTACATAATTTGCTCTTGTACATTTTAGGTCAAAGTTATAAGTGTGCCCTTCACCAAAGAAGTATGCATTGTACCCATTGGTGTGAATTAACCCAACCCCTTTCCCCCCCTCACCTACCTGATTCCCATTGTGTTTTACTTCTTCCTGTGCACTAAGTGTGGTTTGACTAGTTCTACTTTAGGATTGAGTACGTGTACCACTTGTTTGTCCATTCTTGCAATATTACACATAGGAGAATAGTCTCCAGTTTCATCCATGTTGTTAAAAAAATACTAGATCACCATTTTTCCCATTTTTCTTTCTTTTCTTTTCTTTCTTTCTTTCTCTCTCTCTTTTTTTAAACAATCTCACTCTGTCACCCTGGGTAAAGTGTTGTGGAGTCATAGCTCACAGCAACCTTAAACTCTTAGGTTCAAGGGACCCTCTCTCCTCAGCCTCCAGAGCAGCTGGATCTACAGGCACCCACCACAATGTCTGGCTAGTTTCCCTCTTTTTAGTAGAGAGGAGGTCTCACTCCTGAGTTCAAGCAACCCACCCTCCTTGGCTTCCCAGAGGATTACAGATATAAACCACTCTGTTGACCCCATTTTTTGATTATGGCTGAGTAGTACTCCATGGTATACATACACAATGATTTACTAAATCACTAATGTATTGATTACACTTGGCTTGTTTCCACATCTTTACAGTTGTGAATTGTGCTGCTAAAAATTTAAGTGCAAGTGTCTCTTTTATAAAATGTCTTTTTATTTTTCCCTTTGGGTAAGTACCTAGTAGTGGAAGTGCTGGATCAAATGGTAGGTCCACTTTTATTCCTTTGAGGTGTCTCCATACCACTTTCCTGAGAGGTTGTACTAGTTTGCAGTCCCACCTACATTGTGTCAGTGTCTCTCTCTCTGCATCTGTGCCAGCACTTGTTGTTTTGGGACTTTTTGGTAAGAGCCATTCTCATTGGAGCTAGGTGATATCTCACTGTGGTTTTGATTTGTATTTTCCTGATGATTAGAGATGTTCAGCACTTTTTCACCTGTTTTTTGGTCATTAGACTATCTTCATTTGAAGAGTTTCTGTGGGAAAAAGACATAAACAGACACTTTTCTGTTTATTTTTTTTAATATTTACTTTTAATACTTTTTTGCCTGATTGTAATTAATTGGGTTTCCTGAATTTAAGGTTTGTTATCTCCCATTTATATTTTTGAGTATTTTCTCTCTCTCATTCTTTCTGTTTTAACCCTAATTAATCATTTATTGGAGTGTCTCATTCTCTCATACAAGTCTCTTAACCTCTCATTTTTCAGATAGCTTTTCCAGTTTGCTAATTCTTTTTACAGCTGTTTCTCATATACTGTTTAACCAGTCCATACAGTCTCTGATTTAATTTTTAGGATCTCTGTTTTTTAAATCAAAAATGTCACTGGTCAGTTTTTGTCATTTCATTATCTCTTGCCAAACTTTTAATATTATCATCTTGAAAAAGTTATGTTAAACATATCATTGATATTTTCATCAGATAATTCTAACAACCAGTTATTAAAGATATGATTCCATAGGTTTTTGCTCATTGTGACTCTTACTCAGGTAGATTGGAAGCTATATATCTTGAGATGTTTCTTGGAATGGAGTAAATCTTTAAGGCTTGTTTCCAAATGTATTTGTTCAGAGAGGATTTACCTCTGCTACTTCTGGATGCAATTTAGGCCTAAAATTAAAACTCAATATTATATGCTACTTTGACATCTGAAACTTGGAGGATGCAAATGGCCAAACTGTTACCCTTCTCTCCAAATCTACTCTCTTGGGTAAGGTTCCCTAATCAAAAAGCTCCATTCATCCTGCAGAACAAGCATGGAGCCTGCCTATCCTCAATGGTGGGCTTTAGTTTCCTACCAGTCTGCAGAATTATCCAAATAAGCCCATGAAAGCCTCTTAGGGGAATCAGGATTCACTTCCCCATCTTCATACTAGGAGGACTACCTCCCTGTAGGACCACCTTGTTCATCCTGTTTGCAAAACTTCCGTGTGATGCTGGAGTTGACATACTGCCTTCCTCCCTTAGGCTGTGGGTGAACCTGCTATGGGTCTCATCTATCCAAGGTTGAGTGCAGTGTGTTTAGCCATCTTCATATCTCTGGGGTAGAAAACTCTCCCTCATCACTAGAGGGAGAGGTTTTATTTGCTTCCTCAGAGTGAAGACGAAGCAAATAAAACAATAAGCTTCGAGGATATTACCACCATATAACACTTCATCAAAACTTCTATCTTTTTTTTTTTATTAAATCACAACTGTGTACATTAATGCATTTATGGGGTACAATGTACTTTTTGATTTTATGTACAATTTGTAATGCTTGCATCAAACTGGTTAACATAACCTTCACCTCATTTACTTATTTGTTTGTGTTAAGACATTTATACTCTACTTTTAATAGTTTAACATGTACCCTTGCATTGTGCACATTAGGTGAGGTCCCACCAAATATCCTCCCTCTTACTGACCTCCCCACTCCCCTCCCCCTCCTCTTCCCTCCTTCATTCTGGATTATAGTTGTGTTTTATCATTCATATGAAAGTGTGGGTGATTATATATTGGTTTTATAACAATATTGAATAGATTGAATACTTTCCATTCTTGAGATACTTGACTAAAAAGAAAAGTAAAGTATCCTCCAGCTCCATCCAGGTAAACATAAAAGATGTAAAGTCTCCATCTTTTTATGGCTGCATAATATTCCATGGCATAGACATATCATAATTTGTGAATCCATTCATGAGTCAATGGGCACTTGGGCTGCTTCCATGACTTGGTAACTATGAATTGGCTGCAATGAACATTCTGGTGCAAATATCTTTGTTGTAAAATGATTTTTGGTCATCTGGATATATACTTAGTAGAGGAATTGCAGGATGAGTTTGGAGACTAATTTATATAATTTTATATATAATTTTTATAATTCTTATTTATGTAATTCTCATTTATATTTATAAAGACAAGCACCAGCTCCCAGGCAAGCATAAGCAAAGGTTATACCTTCACTCAGGTGTTTTTCTTCTTTACTAAGAGTTAAAAACAAGGTATACATACATCCCTTCCATCTCTCTCTGGAGTGTTCCCCCTATCTGCTACTGAGAGTGACTGTTGTCCTGTAGTAATTCACCCCTACACGGGAGGGTTTTCAGTCTCACTTTTATCCCTGTCAGTACCATGGTTAGTTTTCTATCCCCTGTACACAGGACTTATTAAACCCACTCTGGGCAATCTCCAAGTAAAATACTAACTCTTGTATTTACTTATCTCATAATCTCTTCAATCTCTCCTTTTCTTGCCCATTCTGACTTTTAATGATTTTTCCTTGACATTAGCTCCATCAAGCCTTAAAAATATTTCTGTTTATATATTGTATACAGGTACTTTATTTTTTCTATACAAGGAGAGATTGTCTAAACATTTTTTCTCTCCCTTTTTCTGACACACACACACACACACACACAACCAGAATACAAAGCTTAACTTGAACCTTTCTGCATGTGATTAATACGTCCAATAAGCCTGTCCAACAGCATTAATCATAGAAATGCAACAAGTCTATTTTCAGACATTATTTAATATTTTTACAATTATAAATGGTGCCACAACAAGAAGAAGGTATACAAAAATCTCTGTACTTCTGATTATTTCCATAGAATAGATCCTTCGATGTGTTATCCTGACAAAGGGTAAGAACTCTTTTGAGCTCTCAATACATTTTGCCAAATTGCTTTCCAGAAATGTTGTTGCAGTTTACAATTCACTGCAGTGTGTGATAGGTGAGAAGCGATGATGCATCATAGACGATTTAATGTGCATTTCCTGATTACTCCTGAGGTTGAACATTAACTGAGTGTGCTATGTGTTTAGTCAATTCCCTTATAAGACTATCAAGTGATTTTAATCATCCAATTTGGTGCTTTGTTCATTTCTTCACTCAAAGTATTTGTGAATCTTACTCTAAGCATGGCACTGTGTTAAAAGAAAGAATTAGCTCACCAGCTCGGCATACTTCAACACCTGTGGAATAACTGGCATACAAGGAAACAATTATGTAATTGTATGAGAAAATGTGGCAGCAAATAAAGGTTTCTCAGCAAACACATTACTCTACAAAAGAAAGATCCTTATTTCACTGTTTTGTATAATCAGACTGAGCCGTAATAAAACTGCGTGCTTTCTACTGGAAAGGAAAGCACCATATTGAAATCTGATCTTAGGCAATTTTTAATTTGGCTATTTTACAGTTGATATTGTTCCTCTATCCCAGGGCTTTTTTGGAACTGTTCAGCACTTAATATTTGCTGTCCCAACACCTTGCCCAACATCATGGCTACTTTCATTGTCTTTGGGAGATGATCACTTAATTGACACTCAAAGGAATTCAGAAATATAATTTGATGAACTATTTAATACAGTAATAGAATCATAAGCTTTTCTCCTAGTTTTATTCATTGCATTCATATAACATCCACCTTTCCTCCTTGAAAAATTTCTTTCCATGTGAGGTACCCTTTGTAATCATCATTCATTTGTCTTCCTGTTGTGCTATCGTAACTGTTAATGATTTCTCATAATGGTGAGGGCTGCTCATGTGAAAATGTGACCTTCTCAGTGAAACGGTGTGGTATCTCCATCAAGATGCTCATTTATGCCATAGATAAATAGCGTTAGGGCCCTTCATTTGAACCCAGAGAAGGCCATTTTTACCCAATTGAGCTTGTATGCTGCAGGCAAGGACAAATATGCACACATCTCCTTGTTCTGAGTGACCAGGACCAGTGGACTAATGGAGAAGTAAACTAGTTATAAAATATAAACATTAAAATATATATAATGTATTTACATTTTATATTATGTGTTATATACATATATATGCTTATATTTTATTAGGTAGTATATATACTATTATTAGTTTTATACTATTGCATATACTACAAATTAGTATATGTGTAATATATATATTATGTATATATATAGATATATACATACTTACATTTAAAAAATGGAAGTAACATCTAATGCAGGAAAAAAGTAGACTTTAAAGAAGCAGTTTATAATAGTTTTGTTTTGTGGTGATAATTTTTACACTCACCCCCTCCCCATGCACTGGCCTTATGAAGGGTCCCTTTACTTTATAGGTTGCCAGAGCTAGGAAGTCTTTCCTAATCTCAGTCACTATAAGCCTGATCTTGGTAGATGTGATGGAGCCATCAGAGTTCAGAGTCCCCTACATGTTTATGACAATTTTAAAGAAAATCTTATATTTACTGAAAGAAAGAATGGAAAAAAATACAAAGCAGAAAGGGAGGGAGGAAGGGAAGGGAAGATGGAGGCAAGAAGGGGTCCACCATGTGGCACAATGGCTTTTCTGGGCTCAGACTGAATTGTCTGCACATTGGTAGCCAGCTGGCTTTGCTGATCTGAGCTGGTCTCTTCCATCATGCTAGCCTATGTTGCTTTCACAGTGGTGACACAGCAAAAAGTAAGTGGGTAAATAAATAAATCAAAGAATGAATGTGTTTGTTCTAGACCCAGGCTTGAAAACAGCCCACCAAAGTTTCCAGTATTTTCTATTGTCCAAAACAAATCCCAGTATCAACCCAGACTTCAGAATGAGGAAATGACTTTACGTCCTGATGGAAGAAACTATAAAATTGTATTGCATGAGACATGGATAAAAAGAGGTGAAGAATTGGGGCTATTTTAAAAAATCTATTTACCGGACAAAATTAATTTTTCTTAAGCTTATTCACATTTATTCATGTAACTTTAATAAAAACAAATCATACTATAGAGGTTTACCTACAAGTTTATTATGTAAATAACTTTACATAATCAGCAACTTTCCGGGTCGGTGCACATACTTAGATCATTCTTTCTGATGATTATATAGGGTTCAATAAATCATATGTCATAATTCGTTTAACCGTTTTTCCTATTAATGGAACATATAGTTGACAATTTTCCTATTGCAAACATATGTTTACAAGAATATTTTTATATACACATGATTTTAATTGTCAGTGTTTGTTAAAAAGTAATTTCTAGTTCAAAGGATGTATACATTTTTCATTTTAATGGACTATATTTACTTTATAGAAGGGAGCTAGTATTGATGACATATTTGTCATAGTAATTAATGATATTTTCTGGAACAAATAACACTAAAACATAGTGACTTAAACCAAAGAAAGTCAGATGTGAATCTGGCTATCTTGAATGCCTCTGCCCTTCTTGGTGACTCAGGAATCCCAGCTTCTTCTACACCATGCCTCTGCCACCTCATAGATGGGCCTTAGAGTTCCTTCACTAAGTCCCTGTGTTCAGTAGGGTGCTAAGAAGAGGAGACACAGAGATGTTTTAACACCAGATCTTGAAGTGGCTTATTTTCTTTTTTTTTTTTTTTACATTAATGCATTTATGGGGTATAATGTGCTGATTTTATATATAATTTGGAATGCTTACATCAAACTGGTTAACGTAGCCTTCACTTCACTTAATTATTGTGATAAGACATTTATAGTCTTAATAGATGTGACATGTACCCTTGCAATATGCACCATAGGTGAGATCCCACCAATTACTCTCCCTCCACCCAACCTCCTTCTTCCCCTACCCTTCCCCTCCTCTTCCCTCCTTCATCCTGGGCTATAGCTGTATTTTATCTTTCATATGAAAGTGTAGGTGATTGGCTTTATAATAGTACTGAGTACATTAGATACTTTTTCTTCCATTCTTGAGATACTTTATTAAGAAGAATATGTTCCAGCTCCATCCAATATCATCAACACATTTTTCTTTGTCCGAAACTCAGCCAAACAGCTCCAATCTAACTACAAAGGAGGCTTTCTTGTATGTCCAAGGATAGTAACAGTATTGATGAGTACGATAGGAAGAGTTTGAGCCTCTAATGATGATATTTTCTTTTCTTTTTCTTTCTTTCTTTCTTTTTTTTTTGGTTGTAGTTGTCGTTTGGCAGGCCCGGGCTGGATTCGAACCCACCAAATCTGGTGTATGTGGCTGGCGCCCTAACCACTGAGCTATAGGTGCGGAACCACGATATGTTTTTTGTGTGTGACATTTCTATTATCTTTTTGGTTGTTATTGTGTTATTACTTACAAATCTTGAGAAACTCAAAAAGGAACAGACAATAATTACAGACTTTTAAAAATATTTTTTTAAAAAGCAAATATTTTCTATTTATTCCATTCCAACCCTAGAGGTCGGCATGACTAACGATTTGGAGCTTATCCTACATGGTTTGTTTCTGATGCTCATCTACCTATTCATTAGCTATCTATGTTTATCTGTCTATACCCATTATATATTTATACATTATGTGTCTTTTCAAAATCAAGTTTGTTGAGGTCTTAACTCTAAGTACCTCAGAATGTGACTGTATTTAGAGATAGAATCTTTTAAAGGAGATAGTCATTAAGTTAAACCGAGGTCTTTAGAGTGGGCCCTAATGCCATATGACTGATGTTCGTCATAAGAAGAAGAGACCAGGACACAGTCATAGACAGAGGGAGGACCAGGTGTAGACACAGAGAGGCTGATCATCTCCAAGTCAAGGAAGAAATGAACCCTGCAGGGACCTTGACACCAAGTATCAGACTCACAGTTGTGAGAAAATAAATCTCTGTTGGTTAGGACAAGCCATTGGTACTTTGTTATGGTACCCCTTACAAACTAAAGCACCGTGCATAATTACACATCAAATATATGATTTCAGTCTCTTTCACACTTTCACATTACCCTTGTATATAAATTTTCTCCCTCCCTCCTTTTTGGGGGGAGCTAGAAGTGAATCCTCTAAAGTTTTTGTTTGTATGTTTAAACAATTTTAGGGCTGGGTGTTGTGGCTCACGCCTGTAATCCTACCTCTCTGAGAGGCAGAGGTGGGTGGATTGCTTGAGCTCAGGAGTTTGAGACCAGCCTGAGCAAGAGCGAGACCCCCATCTCTAAAAATAGCCAGCATTGTGGCAGGCACCTATCGTCCCAACTACTGAGGAAGCTGAGGCAAGAGAATCAGTTGAGCCCAATAGTTTGAGGTTGCTATGACCTGTGACACCACAGCACTCTACTGAGGGCAACAAAGTGAGACTCTATGTCAAAAAAAAATTTTCTTTTTGAGGGGACTGATATCACTTACTTTGTTCTCAATTTCTAGCATTAGAATTTTTTAAGTTATTGGCTATTTCCTTATTGGCATTTCCCCTTGAGTAATAGAGTGTGCCATTTATCTATTTTTAAAGTATTTTTAAAATTTCTAATTTGAACAAATTTTTGTTATGTTATGAATCACAAATATAGTTGCAAAGATTTTCTACTAATCCATCATTTGTATTCTGGATGAGTTTATGGGTTGATTTGATTTATGGAAGCTTTATATTTTTCTATTTTGTAATGAGCTTCTACTTGTTAGATGCTAGGTGCTGTGGGCAATGTCATGATGAGCATGTCAGAATCTCTGTCCGCAGGAAGATTACAGTCTCCTGACTGAGACGGGTACACACGTATCCCAGTACGAAGCAGCATATGGAAGACATCGTTAAGAAAAGCAAACACTCAAGCTGGGGCAAGGAGGTGAGGAAAGACTTCACAAAGAGAGCAGTATTTGTGGAGCATCTGGTAACATGAGATGAGCCAAAAATAAAAATAAAAATTATGTCCAGTACACTATACATGTGTATTAAGGCTCGCAGCCCACAAGGTCTTGATTAGCAGCATCAGGAGTATTCATTTATTATTGACTGATGATGTTTATGGATAGTATGGTGGGGGATGAGGTGCAAAATATGAGGCAAGAAAAGAAGGGAAAGAAAAGTTGATCTACGCTTCAGACTTCCGGAAAAAGCTCAGAGCAGAGCTGTTGTCTGCGCCACACTTTCTCCCAAATTGCCAATGCCCGAAGCCAGGGCCTACAAAGACCAGCAGAGAACCTGTGCCCTTGCCAGTCCTGCCTGACTCCTTAGGGCCCTGCTGCACAGCTCAGGAGAGCTCGGCATCCTGAGCACACCTGTGTCCTTGTGATCTCCAGATGCCACTTTGGTCCTGCTTGTGAAAAAGCAGCTTTCCAGAAGCATCATGGGCTAGAGTCCTGCCAGCACTTCCCAGCTGTGGGGCTGGACAGGAGTTAATAACAGCGCCTACCCCACCGGGTGAGAAATTAAATGGGTTAATACAGACAAGGAGCCTAAATAAGTAATAAAAGTTACTGGCTTCATGAGTCTCCCCTCTATCGGGGTGTATTGCACTTGTTTCTTTCTTTTTGGAGATAGGGTCTCACTCTGGCACACTGGCTAGAGGGCAGTCACAGTCCAGCTCACTGAAACTTCTATCTTCTGTGCCCAAGCTGTCCTTCTGCCTTAGCCTCTTGAGGAGCTGGGACTACTGGCGCCCAGTACAATGCCCAGCTAATTTTTCTATTTTTAGTAGATGTGGCGGTCTCTCTCTTGCTCAGGCTGATCTCAAACTCCGAACCTCAAGGGACGGACACACTTTGGCCTCCCAGAGTGCTAGGATTATAGGCAGGAGCCACCATGCCCAGCTGCACTGCACTTTTAAATAACACCTTCCTCAGCTTGGCACCTGTGGCTCAAGTGGCTAAGATGCCAGCCACATACACCTAAGGTGGTGGGTTCGAATCTAGCCTGGGCCCCACCAAACAACAATGAAGGCTGCAACCAAAAAAAATAGCCGGACGTTGTGGCAGGTGCCTGTGGTCCCAGCTATTTGGGAGGCTGAGGCAGGAGACATGCTTGAGCCTAGGAGGTGAAGGTTGTTGCTGTGAGCTGTGATGCCACAGCACTCTACCCAGGGGGACAGCTTGAGGCTCTGTCTCAAAAAAAAAAAAAAAAATAACACCCTCCTCTTATAGATGAGGACATTGAGGATCAGAAAGACGATTCACTCCCCATAATTTGACTAACAGCAAAACTTGTACTTAGATGCAGGTTGGGTGGATTTCAGAGTCTGGGTTCTCAATCCTACACCACTCTCTCTCACCTAGAAAGTGCACACAATAGCCAACGGTATAGAAGTGGTTTTTCTACTCCCTTGGCATAAATTGTTGCTTGCGTTGGGATAGTTTGAAGGTAGGGAGAGAAAAACTAAACAGTGCTATCTAATAAAAGGAAAGAAAGAGGATTTTCCTGAATATATTCTATAAGTTTTTTTAATTATCCAGATAAATGAAACCTGAGACCTACTTCTACTGCAAGTGCTCATGAACTTTCTTGCTGACGTTATCTTGGATAGAATGGGATTTGAGCTCATTCTCAGGCAGAGACTGGAGGCCAACATTTCTTCCAGTAGAAGCATGGAAATACTGTTCACCAACTTTGGCTTTGGATCCCATAGAGGGTGGCTGACAAAGCACCACTGAGCAGCGGCCAACATAGTCAGTATTTGTAATTTCTGTATTCCTTTACTGTCTGATCAGTTGGCAAATGTGTATTATTTAATCTAATTGTAATCTCTATATCCTGTCAAAACCTCGAGTTGTCAAAATATTTTAGAAAAGAAAACGTACCTCTTTATAAAGTTAAATAACAGAAAGAAAGAAAGGAAAAGAAAACCTACTTAGATATTCTTAATAGAGGCCTGTGAAGCTGAAAGGTGGCTCTTGATCAGGAAGGTGGTGAATAGCCATTGACCTGAAACACCAAATGGTCAAAACAGAATAAACTCAAACGCATGAAAGGAAAAAAAAAAATTACACATAGTTCAAGAGAATTTTGACTCTGCTATTAAAGGATATAGTAAAAGAGACTTTCTGCTCTTTCTTTTCCCCAGAAAAAGCTGAGTCACTAATGAGAAACAGGTTCAAGTTTATTCCATGATGCAGCAGGACATTCAAGCCCACCTCATTGCTCCAGTCAGTTCTTTCTAATATCCTAAAAATGAGTAAAAATAATGCTTTCAATTAGGGTAAGCAGTTACTGCATGTGAAGACAAATGAAGTTAACATTAATTTCTAGACTCCCTTGTTGGAGTCTTGAAGATTTTCAAGTCTTCACATGATGGACGTTTTGTAGCAAGCACTCTTCCTTCTTCTGTGTGTTGAAGGCCAAAGGCCAAGAATCAGTGCCTGAGTTCCAAGCCAGACTCATTGGGAATCCACAACTTTAGCTGTGAATACAGAATACCCCAGCCACCCCTGAGCCTCTGTACAGTAGTCCAGGTCTTTGAATTGGGGACATTCAATCCTATAGGGGATGTTTGTACATCTCTTTCTGTAGATCCTGAAAGAATTGAACTAGACAACAGACAATAAGTTATTAATATATGTTCCTACTCCTTGAAACTAATTTCATAGAATAAACACATTTTTTTACACACACTATCAGGAAGAAAATGATCAGTCCATTTAGGACAATTTTTATGTTTCTGCAATTAGGACTAAGTTATATAGCTGGACCAATAACTTTGTAATACATTTTCTGTCTGTTATCGAGGTAACATGAGATGTCAAAGTCCAGAACTTTAAAGCACAGTCAACTTCTGGGGTTCAAATCCTGGCTCTACTGCTTACTGTGTTTATGTATGCCCTTGTTGTGATTATTTTGTCAACACACAGTGAAGAAAAATCTGTCTGAATTTATCTTAACCCAGTTCAATTAAACGAGTCATTATTGAGCACTCATTGCATTTTAGAACTTGTGTTGGGCATTGCAGGGACCTCAGAGATGAACTAAGCATGGTAATACTTCCCTATAAATGTTTCGTCTAGTTGAAAAAGGATATAAGATAAAATTCATTTACCTGCAGCACACACTGAAATATAAGAAGTCATATTTAAGAATTACCGGCAAGTGCGCTGGGGAATGAGAATGGAGAGAGCTCAGATCCCACTGTTTAGACCAGGAGAGGTTTCAGGAAGGTCTTGGTAGTGAAGATGAGAATGGAGAGGATGGGATGACATCAGGGAGTGGAAGGCAGAGCAGGGCACTGCCCGGAAACAAGACAAGGAAGCCAAGACAAATTTAGGGAGTGCTAAAAGAATAAGAAGTGATCTGCCTTGGCAGAAACCAAAAAACTGAGAAAAATAAGCCTAGAAATCTATCTGACAATAAGTTATTAATATATGTTCCTACTCCTTGAAACTAATTTCATAGAATAAACACATTTTTTTTACACACACTATCAGGAAGAAAATGATCAGTCCACTTAGGACAATTTTTATGTTTCTGCAATTAGAACTAAGTTATATAGCTGGACCAATAACTTTGTAATACATTTTCTGTATTGGGTTCTGGAACACTGAGTGCTTACCTAACTTCAAAGGCAGTAGAACTGGGTGATGTTCACTGATAAGTAACAAGCACCTCTGGAAGCATCTAGAAAGAGATTAAATACTAGCTTAAACTGCAAAGATACTAAATCAATAGGAATCAAGTTTATGAGTTTTCATATGTGAAAATAGCAGATTAAGCTCTGAATGGAAATTTAAAAATTAATTTACAATTTTTAAGAATGGGTTGGACATTTATCACATTTTACCAAGCAGCAACCTCTCTAAAAGAACTTATCGCAGGAATGGAAATAATTAAATTGGAGATTTGGTGTACCTTTTCAATCATTTTATTAAAAAACTCATTCTGGTTTTCTCTGAGGGAGAGATAAACTACTGCTAAGGAAGTGGCTAAATCTTTTTTAAAGTACTATATTCACCATAAAATACATGACACATTTCCCAAATAACACCTAATAGAAGCCAGTCACATCAATTCAGAGAATACTTGTCATTTCAAAAGTAGTTTTTTGTACTTGTTTCTAATTGGGATCTTACAGATACAAGGACAAATGTGATCTAATCAGAATGAAAGAAGAGCTGATAAATTATTACAACACAGTAAGGGAGGAATACAGTGTGTGTGGGAGGGGCATTAACAAGACTTTACAGAGGAGTATTTAATTGGGTATTGAAAATAATAAAAGTTGTCATGCGAATGGGGGTAGTGAGGAAGTTCTTCCTACACAGAAGGAACAGTAGGTACAAATGGTTGAAACATCAAATATATGTAGCTATTTGCAGGACAGCAAATGGCTTGGAATATTGGGTACCAAAAAGCTGTAGGGTGTTTAAGCAGGGCTGTGCTGTGCTTAACTTACATTTTAGTCTGATGGCCATGGTGGTGCAGGCACGCTACACTGCAGTTGAGAAGACCCAATGGGAGGCTGTAGCAATAGTCCGGATAAGAGCTTCTTCGGAAGTTGCTAGACAGCTGAAAACAGGTACCTAAAACTCAGAAGGTAGGAAAGAGACATAGAATTCATAGGAATTGGAAAAATGAGCTGCAGTTGGAGCTACAGATGCAGAGGAGCATACAAGGTGTAGAAAAAGCTTGTGGACTTGGAACCCAGCCTTGTAACTGGCTAAAGGGAACACTCAAGTCGTGTTTGCCAAACGGATGGCCAACTGAATGAGAGAGTGGGTCAATGTCTTTTATTCCATTCCCTTCCATACTCTCTACGACTCCATGTTCCCTTGATTTCTCATTCCTGTTTCTTGTCACGCTGCTTTATCTACTTGTTTGTTTTCTTCATATGGGTGCTCCCTGGATATCTATGTATCAAGACAAATTAAGCAGAATTCCCTCAGTCAAAGACTTCACAAGAAAGCCAAGTAAGAGAGAGGAATAGAGTGCATGATGAATCTGACAATTACAAATTCAATGGAAATCTTAAAACAGTTACAATAGGCAATGGTTCAGGAGTACAAAACCAGCCTGCTGGTTTCACCCCACTCTTTTATTGAAGAATAAAAGTGGAGTGAAATAGAAGAGATAGGGAATTATTTCAAGAATTTCAGTAGTAACAGGGCAATGGAAGAATACAGAGCTATATCTGGAAGGAGAGGCAACATGAATTGTTTTGTTGAGGGAGGAGGGATTGGGGGATGTGGAAAAAGTGAGTGCTCTTCTGGCCAGGAACCCAGGAAAGCACAAAAAGCACTGTCTACCCACACTGGGCTAACTGATTATTATAGAAAACAGAAATGCAAATTGACCAGAAAGATATAATCTAATCAATGCTATGGACAGCCTGGGACGTGAGAGTTGGGAGCCTGGGAAACCCTCCTGAACAAAATGATGGCTTGATAAACATCCTACTGAGTCTCCCAGAGAAATAGGAGCTCTTCATGCAAAGACTAAGAGAAGGGCTTGCCAGATGGAGAAAACAGCAGACACACACAGAGAATCATTAAAAACATGAACATCACAAGTCATTTGTCAGACGTTCTCCTCCAGTCTACAGAATGTGTTTTTATTTCCTTAACAGTTTCTTCTGAAAGAAAGTTCTTAATTCTTCTAAAATCTCTGACTTTGCTCATGCTATTCCCTTGGCTTAAATACTGTTCATTCTCTGATTTCTGGTATAGAGATATCAAATATATTTAGAGGCCATGCAGAAAACATAAATGGGAAAGTCGGGTATGGTGATGCACCTATAGTCCCAGCTATTTGAAAGGTTAAGATGGGAGATTACTTGGACACAGGAGTCTAAGACTAGCCTGGACAACATAGCAAGACCCTGTCTCTAAAGGAAAAAAAAAAAAAAAGAAAGAAAACATAAATGTGCAAATCAACCAGGAGGGAAGGAGAGGGAAGGGAAGAAAACAGGGAGGACAAAGAGCTAACAAGTGTTACTGTACTGATACCTACACCACCTGACATACAGGGGGCCCTCAATGGTTTCCTTAACTAAAAGTGATATTAGATAATCACAATGCAGATGAGGCAGCATGGAGAATATGAGTATTGTAACTCTTCCCAAGACCTCTCTCTCTCTCTCTTTTTTTTTACATACGCGTGTTTATTAGGTTTCCACTTTTTGTCTTCACAAAATTAAAAAGGCTTAAAATTTAGTAACAATAACAATGTTTGAGATAAGGACTAGAAACAAAAACCTCATAAAGAATGAACAAAGATAAATACATTCAGAAAAGAAATCAGATGATTGCTGCATCAAAATATTAAGCAATAATAATAATAATGCCACAAAAGTAACATTGACATTGTCAAATGAGAGTATGTCTATTATAGAATGCTTTGACTCTGAGGTTCAGTATGGAGTGA
>CAUYQV010040688.1:0-18489 GCA_963574575.1 Galagoides demidoff
GGCCGGGCGTTGTGGCGGGCACCTGTGGTCCCAGCTACTTGGGAGGCGGAGTCAGGAGACTCGCTTGAGCCCAGGAGTTGGAGGTTGCTATGAGCTGTGATGCCATGGCACTCTACCCAGGGGGATAGCTTGAGGCTCCGTCTCAAAAAAAAAAAAAAAGAAAAAGAAAAGAAAAAACCACTTCAAACAATAAAGAGAATTTAGGGGCTAATGTAACAGAAAGTCATGGGGTATTTGTCTTCAGGTGAGGTTTGATCCAGCATTTCCAACAATATCATGAAGAACTTCATTTCTGGGCAGCACCTGTGGCTCAGTGAGTAGGGCGCTGGCCCCATATACCAACAATGGTGGGTTCAAACCTGGCCCCAGCCAAACTGCAACAACAACAACAACAAAAAATAGTGTTGGGCGTTGTGCAGGCACCTGTTGTCCCAGCTACTTGGGAGGCTGAGGCAAGAGAATCACCTAAGCTCAAGACCTGGAGGTTGCTGTGAGCTGTGATGCCTCAGCACTCTACCAAGGGTATCAAAGTGAGACTCTGTCTCTACTAAAAAAAAAAAAAAAGAACTTCATTTCTTTCTGTGTCTCTGTTCTTCTCCCCACAGTGTCAGCTGCAGTCTCCCTTAATAGCCAAATTGTTTATATAGTTTCAAGTTACACACATTTATGTCTCTCATTCTAGAAGAAGGAGGATTTTTCTAGTGGCTCCTATACAGATTGAGATTCCCTCTCTGCTTTTAGTTTGAATGAGGACACATGCCCCCCTCAACCAGTGACCATGGTCATGGGATAGGATGGATAGACTGATTCAGGCCAATAGGACCCACTTTGGAGCTAGGCTTGAAGGCCAGTTCCACTCAAACTTGAGCATGGGGGAGGCAAGAATGACCCAAAGGACTGTCAAGTTAGTAGAATGGATGTTACAGACACACCAGGAAATGCCCACCACAGTGGCATCAAGTTCTATACTAGTCACATGCCCTTTGGGACTCCATTTATCTCCAAACACATCAAGAGGGCATAAGCTGGCTCGGCGCCTGTGGCCTAAGTGGCTAAGGCGCCAGCCACATACACCTAAGGTGGCAGGTTCGAATCCAGCCTGGGTGGGTGGTAGGAGGGTGATGGGAAAGATCACCTATATATCTGTCTAACAAGGGTAAAAGTGAACTTTTCTAGAACTAGAATATAAATGTGTTGATACAATGATTAACCAAATGACATGAAAGTTATGTTAACCAGCTTGATGAAAATGTTTCAAATTGTATATGAAACAGCACAAAGTACCCCATGTTTGCATCAATGTATACAGAAATCAATTAATTAAATAAAAAAAAAAAAGAAAGGGGCATGTACCTTCCTACATTTTTGTTTGTTTGTTTGTTTGATGTTGTTACTTATCTCTTATTCAAAAAAGGAGAGAAATTTGGCATTGAGTTCACATAGGATGAGTCGAATTTTATATTGGAATCAACCATTGCATTTACAGGTCAAAGACTCTACTTGTCATTGTACATCTGTTGTAGAAGGTAATTTCTGCCATAGAAATAAAATGCAAAACACTGATATTACAATAACATGACAACAAAATCTTGCAGAAGTTACTTCATCTATCTGCCACTCAATTTGCACTTCTGCAAAATGTGAAGGTATATCTAAAGACCCTTTCATACCTAACATCCTTTGATTCAATTACTTTTGAAAAATAAATCTATGTTTCTAATATTTTGAAAAATACAAAATACTGTACATTTGGTGGAAGAAATATCATTCTCTTACTGATATTTGCTAGAGTAAAACCAGGCTTGCAGTCTTTGGTACAATCTTAAACATTGCCTGAAGTGAAAGAGAATGGAAATATCTCAGTTATTCTTCTCCCAAATCTTACATTAGGTATAATAAGTGGGGTATGTCTGGAGAACATATATGGAAATGATTGTAGAGGTATAATTCAGTAACCGCTCAAATTTAAACTGTTTCATTTTGTGAGAATAATTTGGTAGCTTTTTCTTCCATTGCCCTCTTTCTAAAACATAAAAGCTTAAAATAAAGCCTAAGTAACAGGCAACATCAGGAAAGAGAAACAAATTGAAGTGGTCTCCAGTGAGTATTTAGAGAACCAAAGAACATGTAACAAATCACTCAGAAAATTACTATACAATCCAGGATGAAATTCCTCTGCCTTTTAAATTATCAAGACACTAGGGAAAGATAGATAAATCCAAACCAGCTAGTTTCACTTTCTTAACCTCTGGCTGTCCATTTGAAGACTCAAGATGCCTATGTAAAATGGAAAGTGTTTATATCTTTTGGTATGGGAAAAATGGCAAAAGAACATACAAACTTTCATTTCTTATTTTTCTCTTTTTTTAATTACATGAGATATTATGCAGAGATCTTTACCTCTACAGGGCTAGATTTTTTAAATGTGCATTATTTAGATTTGTGGATTTTGTATATTGATTCCTGACTTTTCCTGTGTACATATGTGCATGTGTGTAAAAGAAAGAGAAACAAGACAGAAAGAGACACAGAATGTAAGAGAGAAAGAGAGAGAAAAAATGGGAGAGAGAGAGAAAGCACCATTTTTTAAAGATATTAAAACAATTTGAGTGATGATTTTCCACTAGCTTAATGGCCATGTTTGAATAAAATGCATCAATTTATTTGTATACATAGAATTAAGATAGAATAGTAGGGAAGGGGGAACATGTCTCATTTTGATATTAAAACTCTTTTGGTGAGTTCTTTCAGAGTAATGAGAGGATAATTCTATTGTCCCTTCTAAGAACTCACTGCAGGATCATAATGTCTGATGCCAATTACAATGTGGGTACTTGACTATAGGAACTGATGTGATACCACCAACTTATTTCACCTGAACTAACAAGAAACTGTCAGACAAAAGGAGCACTCTGCTTTTCCCATGTCAGGCTGTATCTAAACTAGTTGCCTAGGGGTGAAAGATTCAGTATATCCCATTACCAATAATTTCACCCATCTGGGTTCCCTGGACTAAACTCCTTTTAAACTCCAGAGCTTGAAATAACCTCAGTGCCATCTCAAAAGAAAGTAACAATGGTTGAATTTTAAAAGAATAATCCAAACATTTTAGGAAAACCTTCAATGCTGTCAGACCTTTATAAAATTTTATCTTAAAGGATTACTGCCAATGGCAAAAAAAACTTCATGGCAATTGTATATAGCAAGATAATGATTTCACTACAAAACATGAAAAACTAAAACGGGAGTTGAAGTAAGGTCTTGACTCGTAATGTTCTTCATGTTAAAAAAAATGAAATAATAGGCGAAGGTGTGTATTCAGAATTGATTTACTTGGAAATGGGGAAATTTTTAAGTGCAGACCACTTGTGCTATACACGTACACACACAGTGTTGTCTAAAGATCAGAGAAGCCAGACTCAGACTAGTGGACTTGAATCCCAGCTTCACCACTACCTACCTAGTTAGTCCTGGATAAGTGACTTAAACTGCACTTTGGTTTCCTCATCTGTGTAATCGAGAGTATGGTGGTACTGAACTAATAAGGTCACACAAAAACTGTGAAAAAAATATTTAGAACAATGTTTAGCATATATTGAATGCACATACACGCATACACATATATGAAAAGTATAGTTAATAAAACACAAAGCATAATATCAATTTTTAAGACGAAAAACTTACAAACGTTTACATGTTTTTTAATTTGTCAAAAATAGTTTTATCAGAGTTTAGTTGTATTGCTCTCTTCTTTTTCTGCTGCCACCATCAAATGATGTCTTCAATTACACTTGGCAGTAGGATAAATTAGGATTCTCCCGACTAAGTGAAAAAATTCAGAAAGGTTTGCTTATATGGAGTGTGAGTTTCGTGCACTCTGGGGCTTTGATGCAATGGTGAATGGCCACTGTCTCTTTTCTTGTTGAATACTTGCCTCTAAATTCCAGTGTGTGTCAATTAAATGAAATTGTCACTTCTCTCATCTCACATCTCTTATTATAAATTATAATTAATGCTCATCGGCAATCTCATGATTGGTATCCAGTGTACACTGAACTCAAGAGAGTCAGCTGCAATAAGAGAGCTACCCCTTCCTTATTGCCATCTGTAGTCTAAGTAGCTAAATTAGGAAAACTTCCAGTAGATTTTATTTCACATTATTTTCTTTCTGAGATCCTATAGAATATATATTATTTCTCAGCATCTCAGAAGTATTTGTTTTCCTTGAATATTGTTCCACTGTGCAACAACTAGAACATATCTAGAGATCAATATTTATTAATTATATCTCTGAATTAATAATGCCCAACAACCAAAGAGATATTTTTCAAATTAAAGGCATTATTATATCACCTAATTCTTGCAATAACATTATTAAAACAGTAAAAAGTTAATCCATTAAATAAAAATCAATTAAATAGAAACTAGCATAAGATACTGCCATTTTGTTTTCATTTTTATAAATGCTCACCTATTTGACCATCTACATAAATATGCTCTAAAATGTAGGTATGTCTTCTATTTTATTCTATAACTGGAGGTGCGTAGCAGCTAGATTAGCATATGCTTGCAGGACATTGGAATGCATCTCAATGCATTAATAGTAGTTGAGACGTTACTAGAAAATTTATCAAGAAGTCAACTGGCATATTAGTGCTGTTACTTTGGGGCATGTTTCATGATATAATTGTGAAATCTCACCCTTGTCTCTGTGCTTAGGGCTCATTCTCGAGAAAGCCATCAGTCACTTAAAGCAATTGCTTGTAAATGGAAATCAAATACTTAGAACTTGAAGAAGATAAGCATTAACTCTTTTAAGAGTTTCATTTGTAAGGAACACTAACAAAATAATAGTTATCTGAGTATTTTATGACAGTCTTCCTCATTTGTTCTTTTACTCCTCCTCCCCCCTCCCATTCTTAGGATCACAGGATGAATTACTGTTCTATGATGCAACCTGCCATATAACTCTTTCTTCTTTCTGTTGCTCTTCCTATTAAATTGATCTATTCTTCATGTTCTTTTACTTTCTTCTCTGAGCTCTCCTCCTATTTTCTGTCATATCCCTTGTTTATTTCCTTCTAGACATACTGCAATCTGTGATCTCTTCTTTTTTTGCTGCATACACTAGGTATAACATATCATGTCTTTCTCTGCTCTTGAGGATCTTTTACTGACTCTATCAAAAACAGGCTACCCTTAATATCAATTTTTAATGAATAAATGAATGAAAAATAATGATTAATTCCCCATATGGGAAAATAAAGTAAGTACTTTTTCTTACTCCAATATGAAGTAATTATTTATGATTAATATGAAGACTCCAATACAATGTGGTGAAAAGATAAAAGAAAAGTGCTTTATTTATGAACAACATGAGATTTAAAAATTCATGGAGGATTACCTACTGGATTTAAAAATACCAGCTACTTCAGGTGCTGAGATACTTATACCATAAAAATACCCAAGAACAACACTGTACCAAGTGACTGCTTAAGTCCCAGAAAATAAAAGAAAAATTACAAACCAAGTTAGATTTTCAGAAATACTTTGTGTTCTTATTTTTCAGATAATAATGAATAGAAATTATGTATAACCTGTGAGGTGGACAAAAAGGGCCAGTTATCCTTAATTTAGATGATTCTAAGTATAGTTATTTATTTTAATTGTGGTTTATTATTTTAATCTTTCTAATGTACTAAATTATAGAAAAATTTTTTTCCCTTTTAAACTATTATCATTGCCTCCTATGCAGAATTCTAAATTTTTGACCTATAACTGACATAAAATGGCAGACACTAGCCTCAGCCATAAGAATATCCCGTGTGCTCAGTAAATGTGCATTAAGTGAATGGTGAACTCACCTGGCACTTCCTTGCCTCTGAAACTTCCCAGTCCCCAGACTCCTTCCTGGCTTCTGAGAACAGAAGTCTGAAACTCCCAAGCCAGTTAGGGTCTTGATCTGTTGTTCATTTCTGAGCTTTGCTTTCCTCCTTCAGGGTACACCCATCCTATTTGATCTGATACAGATACTGAGCTTTGCCCACAAACTATCTCCCACCCCACACCCTGCCTAGACTGAGAACTTCTAATTTCCATGCACATCTTTCATCATAAAGGATGTACATGGAGCATAGATCCAGAACAAACAAATAGAATAGCCAAGTTGAAACTACTAAGCACTTGGCAAAGGTGTATTGAGTCAAGCTGCAAAATGTTTGATTTCAATCTTAGGAGTGTCATTAGAAAGTTGGAAATAAAAAAGGATGCTTTTCAGTAATATTTAAAATAGTCCAGGATCCAACAATCAGTCCTTTTCAAACCAAGTTTGAGAAGGAGTCAATATAGAGTTAAATCCTTCTTTGTGACAAGTTTAAGGGTGTCACATAGAGGTGTTGAAGTGCTGAATATAAGAATCCTATGAATGAAAGCTGGAGTAATTTACTAACATGAACTGGATCTCCTAGATATGATAGACTTATTTCCACCCCCTTGAAATTTGACCGAGCACACATTTGAGTGGCTTCATTTACTTATTCATTCACTTAATTTACTTTTATTTTCATTTAATCACAGTATAATTTAAAATTACACATAAATTATAAAATCTAAAAATAACCCCTCACAACTTCTGAATCATATTTTCTCTCTTATCACTTGATTACCAATATGTGTTTGTCGTGCTTAAAAGTTTTTGACAAAATGCTGAGAAACTGCTCCTGAAATCAATGATAAGTGAGATCAAGGTTATTAAATAAGTACTATGCTCTGATTGGAAATGTTTAAGGGCAAGTAACACCGTGCTAAATTAGAAAGGAAAACGCTTCTCTCTTTCTTTTCCATCAATTGAGGTGTCCTTGAGCTGCATTTTAATGTCACCCAGTTATACTCTTTCCCCACATACTCGAACACGAAGGCCATCATTGAGTCTAACCATGATCATAGCATCATTTCAAAGAAATGAGATATCTTATTTTTAGAAAGTTAAAATATCATTACTTTCCAGTCCCTGTATCTCTAATACAATTGCTTAGTCCAGTATTTTGCACCAAAACATTCTACAGCTGCTAGGTCTTTTCTTATATTCCTGAGCAATTACTCTGGCTACTCCAAAAATTATTTCTGCACCAGGACTTTATCCCCCTACTATTTAATAGTTGCATTTTATAAACATCATTTAATCAGCTTATTGAAATGATAATTTAATTAGAACTAAAGTAGCAAATGCTAAAAATGTATTAAAATCAAGTTTTGATAATAAAAATAATTATTAATGTAAATCTTAATAAATATTGACTCAATCTTGAATAAAAAAACAAGCTATATATAAGTATGGTTTATCAGCCTTCACTATGTCTCCAAGCCCACCTTCACTTATATAAAACCATTTATAAAACCCAGGGTCTGACATATAGTTGTATAGATTGTGTACTGAACAAGAGCACCAAACTGAGGGAGCAAGTAGGGATTGAAATCAGATCTCATTCTGCTTGCCAAGTACACACCCCAGCATAGGACTCCATCAGTCTAGATTCTAGAATATGGGAGACCTTTTTAAAAAAAAATTATTTATTTTTATTATTTTTTTATTGTTTGGGATTCATTGAGGGTACAAAGAATTAGGTTGCACTGATTGCATTTGTTAAAGTCCCTCTTATAATTGTGTCCCACCCCTAAGCAGTGTGTCATGCACTGTGACCCCCTTTCCCCTCCCTCCTCCCCTCTCCCCACTTCCTCATTCATTCCCCTACCCTGCCTCCCCTTCTATGAGCTCATCTACTGCTTTCATATTAGAATTGAATACATTGGAGATTTTTTTTAATTAATAAAAAGAAATTAGCTATTGTTAAGCCGCCTAGTCCTGGAAACAAATCTACCTCAAGAAGATGCAGATATTTTTGTTTGTTATAATTTGCATGAATACAGGCATTAGTGTTGCTATGTTAAGACCATTTTGTATAGTTTTTATTTCTTTCCATTTGATACTTTTACAAATATCATTAATATGTCCAATTTCCCTGCTTATTATATACTGAATTTTAGGAGAGTCTTTACAAAGGTACTTCTTACAACTATTTTTAGTATTTTTAGTATTTTTTGGAAGAATTTTGTGTTTTTAAATATTTAGTTTATAATTCTGCATATTTTAGGTTGTTTTATCACCAAAGCTTTCAATCATTAATGGATTTGGAGATATTCTAAGGTTGTACCTTAGAATACATGTGTACATTGAATACACTGATTTAACTCCATTTGAGAAAAGAGTCCCATTTCAAAAGCCAGTGCCAATTAGTTAAATTATAAGGTTTAAGATATGAAATTTCTATTTCACCAAAGAAATGTTTATACTATAGATACCACAATGATGTAAATGCTATCCAGAAAGTGATGTGGAAATTCCAGTTTATCAAATCCCTTAACTATTCTTATCCATCATGGTTGATAGCAGGTATATAGTATGTTAAATTATTCAACCACTCATTTTGTCCAAAGTTAAGGAAAGGTGGATGCAATAAAGTCATTGAAATTGTTGCTCGTTCACCCCTAATGTAAGAAAGTACCCATACTGGGGAAGCTGTGGACGGACATGCTCCTTCAGCTGCCAGGAAAGTTAGTTATCAATACAAAGTACACAGGAATGACTTTGTGTCATGGGAAGCTTTGCACAACCCATACAATTGATGAGGAAGGACAACCGAAAAATCACCTTGATTCCAGAGGTTCCCTTCGGATCATCAGAAGTGTCTGTTGGAACTTCAGTAGAGATAAACTCCTCCCTCCCCTCTGCCCTTCTTTTCTTACCTTTCTCAAGTCTTATTCATGGATGTTTGCTCCCATAACCATCCTGCACATGTGTTCCCGAGACTGCCTGGAAGCACTTGACCACCAGAAATAAGTAGAATGCAATTATCACCCATAGCATCATGGTCAGAGATAAAAAGCCCTGTATACCCCATCTGTAAAAACCATAAACTATAAACTTTGTTTTTTCATCATTCTACTCAAAAATTGTGAATATTTGGAACTGTGCTGGAAGCTATACATGAACCACATTTTTGCCTAGTCATTTTTGAGAAGGCAAAAAGGAACTGAATTGGTGTTGTTAGATTCCAGGCCTCTGTCTTTTTCCTTTAGCTATAAAATGAAAATTCATTAAATCCTAGTCAGCATGTAGAGGGTAATAGTCCCGTAGGAATGTTTGTGAAAAGCAACTTTCTACTTAAAAGAGAACAAGAATATTCTTTAAACAAATGTCACATTTTCCTTTTGAAAGAGGAAATTTAAAATTTAATTTAAACTTTAGTACAGGACTCAGAAATGGGGAGTAAAATGGGCTGCAATTATCATAAAAAGGTAAGTTTGGAAAAGTTTGCACAGATTTATGCCACACATTTCTAAAGGGTGGAATTACAGCCATGATGTAATTCTCTGACCTTCTGATCCATTTTCCTCCCTTCTCCGCCCCCAGGAGGTTGACTGCTGCTGACTTTCTCCTCAGGCCCCAGCCTCCTGATGCCTTCCTGATGTCAGTAGGTTCTGAGGCAATCTCAGAGATGCGCAGGGGAGGAGGGAAGGTTGGGTTATTTATTCTCTTGTCCTACCTCACCCTACTTGTAGTTTTGATTTACATATAAATCTACATCCTGTTAGCAGCTAATTTGCCATGGTTGAAACTCCAGTTAAGTTTCTGTCACAGGCTTCCCCTCCTTGTGCCCCTCAGAGGTACTGGAAGAATTTCTCCCCATGCCAGGCTAAGTTCCATTTGGTTTTCTTCACCCTGCCTATACTCCTATGAATAGTCCTATTGTTAAGTTCACCTCATCAAGCCCTGTGAATGTGCCATCTATGAGTTGCTGGAATGCTGACCCATAAAACTAGTGAATTACACTTTTTTCCTTTATTTTCACTTGTATTTACAATCAAAATGTATATCTACAATGAAAGAGCAATGACATTTCAGGTTTCAAATTAATGTGTTAGTTTTACCACTTACTTGGTAAAAAATACAAAACAAAATTTGGACATATATAAGAAACATGTACTTATTATCACTTTTCTTGAAAATATTAACAAAATTGCACAAGTTGACCAGAAGAATTATTACTATTAATTTACTCATCTTCGATGATTTATTCTAAGTGAAAATAATTTAGGGGAGAGGGTGGAGACAGTGAATGGAGGGATTACATGCATTGACTTTCATGCATTGTTTTGGCATTAATCATAGCAAAATTCCAAATATTTTCTTTCTTTCTCATGTTTCTACTCAAAGTTAAGGCCTCTGCTGATACACTCTACACACACACACACACACACCTATATCATGTTTTTTGCTTATTTAAGGTGGTGCTTGAAAATATAGTCACATAATAATAATGTAAGCACAACCTCTTCATTTTGATTTCAAGCACTTTATAGAAAAATAAAGTTGTGGCTATATTTAAAGTCGGCTAAATTAGGAAACACTTGACTAATATGAAACCCTGGGATTAAATTTCAATACCTAGAGATACTCTCCCTCCTCCATGTGTTATGAAAGAGAAAGTAATTAAGTTCCTATATATAGAAAGAATTGGTTCACTGTTTAGACACATCATTTAATTTTTGCTCAATTCCTCCATGGGAATGCAGACAGATATAGCTTCCTCTGTGTGCCTCTGCATCAGTGCAGTTTGTTGTAAACAAACACCCAGACTCTTTCGGGATCACACAGTTACAGAGTGAAATAATGAAAACATTTTATCAAGAGAGAAACATCAGCTTCTGACAGGCTCATCTCAGTGGTACCCCTTCAACTGAGGAATTGCACAAGAAAATATTCGGGCATATATCTTGTACCAAGATTCTTAATACCATATTGTTACTATTCCAAGGATAGAAATGAGGCCCATCCAGTTAATGGGATAAGACAGCATTTTTTAGTGTTAGAAGAGACAACAAACATAGGTTCATCCAATCCCCTCATGTTATGAATGGAGAAAATGAGACTTAGCTTAAGAACTTTCTCCAGGGTGGTACACCTACTTAGTACTAGCCTTCTCATCTCTCTGATGACTTCAACCAACACATTAAGCTGCCATGACTGTTGTCCTTTCCAGTGGTTTAGCATCTTGTTATATCCTATTTTGTATGCTTTTCTGTTTCATTCAATACATACACATGTGTTTGGAACCTACTATGTGCCCAATACTATGTGTTGATGGGAATTGTACACCAGGCATCAGAAACCTGAGGCTAAATGGTAGGTAGGACTACTGGGAAGGTATTTGTCAAAAAGAAATCAAATATCCTTAAGTCAGTTGAGAAAGAAGGGTGTCCCTAGGTCTGCGAATATGTGATGTGATCTTTGGAATGAGTGGATTGTATGTTGAGCACCATGCACTAGATAGTTATGTTCTGATACACTGAAATGTTATGAATAGGAGAAGAAACATCATAAGTAAAATTGGTGGCTTGTCAAAAAGTTCACATCTGTGGCACTTAAAACCATGGTGATTGGTAGATTAACCAAGTAGGTCAACAAATGATAAAAGGGAAGGGATAAGCATGGAAACAGATGTCCCAGAGGGAAACATCAGAACTTGAGAGGCTGTGTCTGGAAGAAATTCCTCTGATGACAGGAGGAGCCATAGCCAGGAGAAGGTAGTGAGGCACTCAGTTGAGGGTTGTAAACTTAAGCCCCAATTAGAAAAGGGGTTTGTCTATTTTTGCTTTTTTTTTTTTAACAGAGGGGGTGAAATGTATTGTCAAGTGATGCAAAAGACTGAATAGTTAAGGGACTTGATAGCCCAGTGTAAGGACATTACTTATAGTTGAAAAGAGTAACCTCCAAGGAAGATCACATTGGGATCAAATGTTAAGAGGAGGTGAGAGAAGGGTGCCATTTAATAGCCTCCTTTTTAAAGAAATTAAGCTATAAAGAGAAGAAGTAGCCAGAGATGAATGTGGGTGATGGAAGATGCTATCTGTGAGAAGGAAAAGGTATGGGCACCAGCCCTGGATTTGGAAATAAAACCATATTTTTTTTTTCTGGCCCCTTCCCCCATGTTCCTCCAGAATCTCTAGTGAAATAATGACTGTGGAAATATAATTCTTTTTCTAAATAACTAAAAGGCAAGTGGGGTATGTGGGAGTGTGTGTAGAATGAAGAAGGGAAGTAGTTCTTAAATCAATGAGGCATGTCACAGCTTCACAAGTAAGTGGTGTATTACACTTGACGACTTTGTGAGACAATTGAACTCTTAAGATCCCAGCTACCACAGATGTATTACCAAATATAACTGTGGTGATTAGCCTTGACAACTGAGTGCTGACAGACTCACCCGATTTGCTTTTGCAAAAGGACTTGGAGCTGGAGAGAGATATTTACTAACAGAGAACTGCCAAAATGACACAGAGTGATTGAGGTTAAAAAATAAATTATAGCTCCTTCACCAGAGTCACTTTTCTTAGATTGATTCCTGCCAAACTAAATGGTCATTCTGAATTGCCTCAAGATAATACGTAAACCCAAAAATTTTCCCAAAGTTCCTCCATAGGATTCCTTTTATGAAGAAAGGCTTGAGTATTTCCACAAAAGAAAAAATGATGATTTCCCTTTAGTCACATGCCAAGGTTAAATTAAATCATAATCGCTTTTTACTAAAAATTAGTTGCATGCACTGGAGTAGTAAATTTTTCAATTTACACACATGAAATAGTATGATGAACCAGGTGTGTGTGTGAGTGGAGGCTTCTGAAACCTTCCAACCCAGCCCAGCTCCCCCGCTGAAGTCAGCAGGGTGAGTGACGCCAGTCCCACCTGGTGCTGGGTCAGATTGATTATGCAAATTCCTGAAGTAGGGACTTGGGGAAAAAAAAAAATAGTTGCTTTAAGCCACCACGTTTTGAAATGGTTTGCTAGACAGAAATGTATCTGAAGACTTATCTTTTGAACATTTACCAATATAATAGTCAAAAAGACCCCTTTATATTAATTTTATTTCAATAGATATCACTGAGATTGCATGTATTCTCATAGCTTTTTTATGTATTTTTTTTTAATTAAATCATACCTGTGTACATTAATGCAATCATGGGGTACAATGTGCTGGTTTTACACACAACCTGAAATGCTTTCATCAAACTGGTCAACATAGTCTTCACAGCATTTTCTTAGTTATTGTGTTAAGACATTTATATTTTACACCCAGTAAATTTCACATGTACCCTTATAAGATGCACTGGAGGTGTGGTCCCACCAACTACTGTCTGTCCACCCATCCTACCCCCTCCCCTCCCCTCCCTCTCCCCTTTCCCCTTCTTCTTGGGCTATAATTGGGTTATAGCTTTCATATGAAAGCTATAGATTGGTTTCATGGTAAGACTGAGTACATTGGGTTGTGAGCTCCTGTTCCCCCAGGCTCCCCTTGCCTTCTCCCATTACCCGGCTCTACAGGCAAGCTCCTGTCCCCCGCCCCCTCCCATTCCTTTGCCCTACAGGCAGCTTCCTGCCCTCTCCTGTTCCCCTACTCTTCCTACGGGCCTTCCCGGCCGTGTTCCCATGCTCTCCAGAATTCAAAGAGGCACGGAAAGTCCCAAGTTTCACAAAAGCCCCACGTTCTCAGTAGAGGAACAAGAGTGGAAAACTCACCGAAGCTTGATTAATTACTGTTGTATAACCATAACCATAACCATTGTGATTTAAGATGTATCCATTGATCAATTATTGTTATATAATCATAACCATTGTGATATCAGATGTATCCATTGACAACAAAGCTGTAACCCTGCCAATGGCAATGTCCCTCATCCCTCTTGCTCACTTAAGCTATGCAGAGAAAAAAAAGATACAAAAGACAAAAAACCCTGCACTCTGGGGCCACTTGTCTCAGAGCAACGGCCCCCTATGCAAGTGTGAATAAATCACCAATTAATAGCATCAGAGTGGGTCCGAGTTTATTTTTTCATAACCCCAAGGTTATTTCAATTGGATACTTTTCTTCCACTCTTGAGATACTTTGCTAAGAAGAATATGTTCCAGCTCCATCCATGTAAACATAAAAGAGGTAAATTCTCCATCTTTCTTTAAGGCTGCATAATATTCCATAGTATACATATACCACAATTGAATGATCCATTCATGGGTGGATGGGCACTTCAGCTTCTTCCAAGACTTAGCAATTATGAATTGTGCTGCAATAAACATTCCAGTACCTATATCTTTGTTAAAATTTGATTTTTGGTCTTCTGGATATATACCTAGTAGAGGAATTGTAGGCTCAAATGGCAGGTCTATTTTTAGTTCTCTAAGTGTTCTCCAAACATCTTTCCAAAAAAAAATATCAATTTGCATTCCCACCAGCATTGTAGAAGTGTTCCCTTTTCTCCACATCCACACCAGCATCTCTGGTTTTGGGATTTTGTGATATGGGCTAATCTTAACAGAGTTAGATAATATCTCAAAGTAGTTTTGATTTGCATTTCTCTGATGATTAAGGATGATGAGCATTTCTTCATGTGTCTATAGGGGACACACCTATTTTCTTCAGGGAAGTTTCTCTTCAAGTTCCTGAGATGGGATCACTTGTTCTTTTCTTGCTAATAAGTTTGAGTTCTCTGTGGATTCTGGTTATTAAACCTTTGTCAGAGACATAACCTACAAATATCTTCTCCCATTCTGAGGGCTGTCTGCTTGCTTTACTGACTGTGTTCTTGGATAGGTAGAAGCTTTTTAGTTTGATCAGGTCCCAGTACTGTATTTTTGATGTTGCTTCAATTGTCCAAGGGGTCCTCCTCATAAAATATTCTCCCAGGCCAATTTCTTCAAGTGTTTTCCCTGCACTTTCTTCTAGTATTTTTATAGTTTCATGTCTTAAGTTTAAATCTTTAATCCAGTGAGAGTCTATCTTAGTTAATGGTGAGAGGTGTAGGTCCAGTTTCAGTCTTTTACAGGTCACCAGCCAGTTCACTCAGCACCATTGTTAAATAGGGAATCTTTTCCCCACTCAATGTTTTTAATTGACTTGTCAAAAATCAAATGATGTTAAGTAGCTGGGTTCATCTCTTGATTATCTATTCTGTTCCATACATCCTCTGTTTTTGTTCCAGTAACATGATGTTTTGATCACTATTGATTTACAGTATAGTCTGAGGTCTGGTAGCATAATTCCTCTTGCTTTGTTTTTATTTCTGAGTAATGTCTTGGCTATTCGAAGTTTTTTCTGATTCCATGTAAAATGAAATATTATTTTTTCAAGATCTTTAAGTATGACAGTGGAGCTTTAATAGGGGTTGCATTAAAATTATATATTGCTTTGGGTAGTATGGACATTTTAACAATGTTGATTCTTCCCAGCCATGAGCATGGTATGTTTTTCCATTTGTTAACATCTTTAGCTATTTCTTTTCTTAGAGTTTCATAGTTCTCTTTGTAGGGATCTTTCACATCCTTTGTTATTTAAACTCCCAAATATTTCTTCTTATTTGGCACTACTGTGAATGGAATAGTTCTTGATTATTTTTTCAGCTTGACTGTTCTTGGTATATATAAAGGCTAAAGATTTATGAGTGCTGATTTTGTAATCTGATTTTGTAATCTGTACTACTGTTTTCCTTGATCATGTCTAAGAGTTTTATAGTTGAACCCCTGTTTTTTTCCAGATATATAATCGTACCATTTACAAAGAGTGAAAGTCTGATCTCTTCTGACCCTATATGGATACACCTGATCTCCTTTTCTTGCCTAATTGCAATGGCTAAGACTTCCATTACAATGTTAAAAAGCAGTGGGGACAATGGGTAACCTTGCCTAGTTCCTGATCTGAGTGGAAATGATTTCAGTTTAACTCCATTCAGTATTGGCTGTGGGTTTGCTATAGATGGCCTCTATCAGTTTAAGAAACGTCCCTTCTATACCAATTTTTTTAAGTGTTCTGATCATGAATGGATGCTGGATATTATCAATAGCTTTTTCTGCATCAATTGAGAGAATCATATGGTCTTTGTTTTTTAATTTGTTTATGTGATGAATTATATTTATAGATTTATGAATATTGAACCAGCCTTGAGACCCTGGGATAAAACCCACTTGGTTATGGTGTATAATTTGTTTGAAGTGTTGCTGGATTCTGTTTGTTAGGATTTTGTTGAATATTTTTGCATCAATATTCATTAGTAGTATTGGTCTATAATGCTTTTTTCTTGTTGGATCTTTTCCTGGTTTGGGGATCAAGGTGATGTTTGTTTCATAGAGTGTTTTGGGTAATATTCCTTCTTTTTCTATATGTTGGAAGAGGTTGCGTAATGTAGGCACTAGTTCCTCTTTAAAGGTTTGGTAGAATTCTGACGTGAAGCTATCTGGTCCCAGGCTTTTTTTTTTTTTTTTTTTTTTTTGGTAAAGGTATTTCTATTTCTGCTAATAGATTCTGCCAGTCTTTCTGCTTTGCTTATTTGTGTTTTGCCAAATTTATATTATTCATCTTGTTCTTATGCATTATAATAAATCTCTTACATTTGTGTAATAAGAATTAAACAAATTAACCTATTTGTGTAATAAGAATTAAATTTTTTATCAGTTTTGAAAAAGACACATTTATTTCATTTTTCCTCTAAGTTCATGTGTGGGGGATCTGTCTGTGTATGTGTGTGTGTATGAATGTTTTGTAGACATCTTTATCAGTCATGTTCATTATAGCTTCACATTTAGCAATGCAATATATGTAGAAGACTTCAAAAATATTCTACTAGTCTTATTCTATTCTATTCATGGTTTCATTTATGTTTAGAGTATGTTATGCAAAAGCTATCCAATTTCACTCAATGCCATCTATTCAAAATGTTATGCTTTCTACATGTTTAGCATATATTACTTTTATGTGTAAATAAGCCTAGTTCCTATATTACACACAAAAATATCAAAATATAAATATTCTAATTATGGGGGCAGTGCCTGTGGCTCAGTGAGTAGGACCCAAGCCCCATATACCAAGGGTGGAAGGTTCAAACGCGGCCCTGGCCAAACTGCAACAAAGAAATAGCCAGGTATTGTGCGGATGTCTATAGTTCCAGCTACTCGGGAGGCTGAGGCAAGAGAATTGCCTAAGCCCAGGAGTTGGAGGTTGCTGTGAACTGTGATGCCACAGCACTCTACCAAGGGCAACAAAGTGAGACTCTGTCTAAAAAAAAGAAGAAGAAAAGAAAAAAAATATTCTAATTATGTTTTTATTAGTTTTTTTTTTAATGTGGAATGATTTTTAAAAATCATTTTTGGAGTCTTTTATGTGGAAACCTTTCACATTTCTTTTTTATTCTTTATTATGTCCATTACATCCACATATTTTATAATATGGATTGTCTACATTTATTTTAATATTTAGTCCTAAAAAGTTGATTTTTAGTTTCTAATATGACTAGAATGTGTTTTTGTATTTATTTTCTAAAAAGTTATTGGTTTCATGGAGGGTAATTTAAGTAGTGATTTTTAGGGGAACGTAGGGAAAGAAACCTTGGGATAGTGAGGTCAACCTTGAAAGGGAGTTTCTCTAAGTGTCATTTAATTATGTTGTCAGAAAAAAGGAAGTAATGATTTTATTTAGAAGAAAAGCCAAGTTCAACAGGAAGGAAAGGTAAAGCATGTATGGAATTAAAGGAGAAAAATCAAAATAAATACCAAAGTCCTAGGGTTTAACAAACCCATAAGGATCCACATGAAGTTTGGATTGAGTGAGGCAATTCATGAACCATGTCCCTGAGTTCTGAGCCTGTGTCAGAATCATCTTGATTCAAGGCCCCCATGTATCCTACAAAAGCTGGATGAATCTTGAAATGTGATGGACTGTGTTAGATACCGCTTAAATAAACAGTCATTGTTCTTGACACAGAGGTCCCCAGCCTTTTATGTAACAGGGACTGGGTTCATGGAAATCAATTTTTTTATATACTGGGCAGTAGGCAGTCTCAAGTGAAGCACAGATCTAGATACCTTGTATGTGCAGCTCATAGTAGGGTCTGTGCCCCTATGAGAATCCAATGCTGCTGCTGATGTGAAAGGAGGTGGAGCTTGAGTTGATGATGCCAGTGATGGGGAGTAGCTATGAGCACAGGTGAAGTTTACTCCCTCACTGGCTGCTTTCCGCCTGCCGTGTGGCCTGGGTTCATGTAAACTGAAGAATCAATGAGGCAACCCAAGCAGTAGTCAAGTTGCCATCAATATATCCTTAATCTGGTAGCATGATCCCCCGTGCTTTGTTTTTGTTTCTGAGTATTGTCTTGGCTATTAGAGGTTTTTTCTGATTTCATATGAACTGCAGTATTATTTTTTTGAGATCTTTAAAATATGACAATAGAACTTTAATAGGGATTGCACTGAAATTATATATTGCTTTAGGTAGTATAGACATTTTAACAATATTAATTTTTCCCAGCCATGAGCAAGGTATGTTTTTCCATTTGTTAGTATTTTCAGCTATTTCTTTTCTTAGAGTTTCATAGTTCTCTTTATAAAGATCT